>CAESWR010001070.1:161875-178022 GCA_903171835.1 Mullus surmuletus | reverse complement strand
GTAATGATGTGTCTGAACACAGTGTGCATTTCTCCCGCAGGGGCCGGCCAGCCTTTTCATTTTAAGGCCACACATGCACCACACTGGCACACATTTATCATAGAGCAATGGGGGAGGAGGGGTTGCAGTTGTAGACCCTGGGAGGAAAGTGCAATTTTACACACACACACACACACCATACACTAACAAATCCAAGACAAACACACACATATGCATAGGCCTGCAGATATACACGTGCAGATGTACACATTCCTCTTCAATCTCATACAAAGGCACAAACACAGCTGTGAAGCCGAGGTAGCATTGGAAATACAAATAGCCCCAGCTGCTAACCATATAATGACACCCTGTTGGGTTACTGTGACACTAATAGCCCTCCAAGCAGCAGTGGGATATTATGGCCCGTCATGCGGTACTATCAGCAAAGGAATGTTGGACAACAAGACCCTCGCACTACAGTGGCTGAATATTTCTCTTTGGGAATTTTTGCACACATGGGCAACACCTGTCACTCGCAGCATTAGAGCCACTGGCGAACCATGTGAATAACGCTGATTGTTACATTACAATGGCACCTGCCAGGGGGGAATGTGAGCACTTTGGTTCTTGAAGTTGAAATGTTGGAGTAGAGAGATGGAAAGGGGCTCGCTGTGTTTTCCAGACAGTGGGTTACGATGGGCTTTGTGTGGATGTCAATAAAACCCCAAATCTGGTCACAGCCATGAAAGCTGGACCCCTTTGTTCTCTAAAAACGCTTTTTTGGTGTAAATGGAGAAATGAGCAGTGCAAATATAGTGCGAACTAGACTACACTCTGCCTTTGTCAGGCAGTTTCACTCACAGAGCTTCAACACCTTACATCAAATATGTTTTTTCTTTCTCTGGACAACATGTCTGAGTATGGATTGCATCATTTGGACAGTAAGGTGTTGGCATAAGGATGTACAATGGAGGAAGGTGTACCGGTGTTCTGTACTGCTGGGAAAAACCTTGTGTGCCGGTGGGTGTCTCTTTGAAACCTCTTCAAGCATTGCTCCTGAACTAATAAACATCCTTCATGTAATGGTATTCCCTGATTGCATGTGACATCCTTCAAACCAGGTAAACATCTTAACAGAGGGTTCAATAATGCAAGATCTCATTGTTGAATTCAACAGTATGGAGACATGTGTGGGATTGCTGGAGAGTCAAATCCAACCCAGGAAGGTACATCTTACCCAACTTAATGGATCCAATACCAATATGTAGATATAACAGGCCGTTTTCAGAGGACTTGTCACAGGTCAGAGGTGTTCTGGAGGCACAAGTGGCTTCAACATTCAAGCAAGTGGCTTTAATTCAGTAGCTGGTATGTGTGCAGGCCAACCAAGTGAATTTATACTCTCATGTGGTAAAGTTACATTGGATACACCCCACTCAAAAAAAGTTGCTTTGTATTTCATCATATAGGCGCAGTCCCCATATTTATAAAGCAGTCCGCGGTGACTCAGAGGAGTTGTACTGAAATTTAAACTAGGGCTAAAAATACTTTGAGCTGCGGAGGTTAAGATATTTATGAAGAATTCAGTAATTGCTTTCAACACAGAATAAAGGTTTTCCTTGGAGAATGAATGGCATCAATGCAATGGAATTGTTCTCATGGTCTAGGAATTATTCATGGCAGAAGACTCGCCCTGGCACAGATTAGCAGCGTTACTAATAGTACCCAGGAAGTCGCACTGACCCGTTTAAGACGGAAAAGAAGAGGGAGAAACACCAACATTAACGATGGCTAAAGTCCATTAATTGTCCCAGTGGTTCACATTGAAGAGTGAGCATGTGCTACGCCACAAATGTGGGTCTGGTCCACCTAAATGCTGCCATTATTAATGTATTGTAAGTAATGCAAACCACCTGTGGTTTTATACAGAAGTACACTTTTACACCCACGGCTTCCACACTAATGTAGAGAAGCAGGGCCCAGTCGATGCTTGGGGTGATATGTCAAAGGCAAATCGCAGCCGGTTGTTGAGTTTGGTTTTAAAAACTGCATAGAGTACTTTTATTGCTGAAAAAAAATCTGACAAACAATGTCTGAAAGCTTTCTGCCTTCAGTTCCATCCTTGTCATTATTTGCCTTTGGTCAGAATCATTATGGCAAATTAAACCAAACACAGCTCTGTTTTACTTTGTGAATGTTTTGACTTAGTTTTGTGAATTTTTGAAGGACACAATCTTTCAACTCTCTCTCTCTCTTTTAGAAATAACCTGTTGGTAATCATGGCCGTTATTCACATTTTTGGCAATTTCATACTGAGAAACACAACACAATGCACAGCTGCAGCTGAAATCCCCAACAAAGAAGGTTTAAACAACTTACAACCATAAAATACTATTCCTTTCCCTCTTAACAGGCAAAGATGGCATATAGCTGTATTTTTAACTTCAAAACTGGGTGTGTTTTTTTTTTCTTCTCCCCCTCGCACAGAGACTGATCCCTTTACAAAAATCCATTTTGAGAGTGCATTCAGTGCTTACACCTTGGAGGGAAAAAAAAGTGCCAGCAGCTTGAGTAATAGCTTGGCACATCTTTCTTATGACACAGAACGGGCGTTAAAAAAGCTATTTGATAGGTATGGTAATTGCTGCCATTCCAAAGACTTGAAGACGCCAGACCTGATTCTTTAGGAGGTGTAGAGATAAATAAGCCTCTTTTAATGAGAATCTAAGTCACGCTGAGCTTATACACTCTTGCTCGAGCAACACAACTCACCCCCTGTTGGGATTATGCCTTGTGTAGTTCTTTAGTTAAACAGCGCCATTCATTTCCTGAAGCGTGTGCTGTTTGACTGACAGAGGTTGTGTTGCTGCTTACCGCGCACACCACACCAGGACCGACTTAATATGTGTACTTGTTGAGGAATGCAATGTCTTTACGTATTATTCTGCTGTTGGAGGAGAGATAGCATCACAATCACTGCCTGAAACTTCTCCAGAAAAGTTATTAAAAGGCCATCATCTTCAGAAGGTTCACAGACCCAGTGTAACAAGCCACTCGGCCAAAATGGAGGGGAGTTCATAAGACTCGCTGAGCTGAGCCATGAAACAGTTAGCTGGCTGATGATGACTGACAACTGCAAATCAAGGAGATGCACCAGATTGCACAATCCACAGAAACAAGAGCGCCATGGCGTGCAAACACACACGCAACATGTCAAGTTAATATGTGGCAGGCGCCGTATTGCTTCAGACACTTCCTCCGCCGCTGCCATTTATACAAGACAAGGAATCAAAGATGCGCATCTCCGACTGCACAGACCACATGACGAAACATCACAAGGTGTCGGGGAAAATTAGGCGGCCGCAAGTGTTTCCTCTTGGAGCGGATAAAGGCGGCAAGTGGCACTCTATACAATACAAAGGAGGGGAGGAGATGGAGAGAGAGAGAGAGAGAGAGAGAAAGGGAGAAAAAAAAGACAAGTGCGAGAGGGAAGATCCAGAGGCATTGGGTGAGTGATTGTTTGTGTCTCATCCTTTACCCCGATGGCACAGGACTCAATCAAATTCTCCTCATTCTTGACCATGCATTAGCCTAGCAAGCAGGGACCTTGTTTCACTCCCTCAATTAAATGCCCACCCGCACATAATTAACGACTGTTTTGTCCACAGATCAATAAGCGGTCTGTTCATTAAAAGTCCCTTTGCTTTCTCAAAGATCCCCTTGCTTAGTTCACTATTGCATCTGAGGGGGTGGCAGCGCCTGGCAGAATTTCCATTCTGGTTTTATGTCGGCGGTTTGCTTCTTTCTTTTTTTTTCAGGGGCTTTTTGCTTTTCAGCCTGTGGAAGACAGAGAAGGAAGTCAAAGAAGTGAGGAAAGCTTTTGAAATAGCGATAACGGGCTGATGGGAACTTATTAGTTTAGAAAGTGAGAATCACGCCAGCTGCCCAAGCTTGGCTGTTTATCACAGTACTGTACAACAATAACAATGGGTCGTTTATTTCAACATTCTACACAGCATTTGCCATTTATTTGTGATCGATTTATATGCACCGACCACATCTTACGCCACGCTGCATCTCCGCACCCTTACATCCACCCTCAATGTTGAGAAACAAAAGGGCCTGTTTGTTATTTCTTAAATGATAACAGATCAATAAACACTACAGGAGCTGGATTTAACATGGAGCATGCTCGACTGGCAGCCACCTGCCATGGCTAACCCACCAAATAGGTCAGCGAATGGCTCAATCTCAATGACACACACGCACATAATGAACAGTGTGCACTATACGCCATCGCCTATCACCTCTGCCATCTGCCACCGAGTCGCAGCATCTCTGGAGACGGATAACAGGGTTTGAAGTGGCAGAAAGTCTCATACCGAGGTGTGTTTTTATTGTGTTTACAGGATTAGCCGACGGTATCTTCGATTCACTGAATAAAATCATCAGATTTCTTTGCGCCAAATGTCTGTAGAAGATGTTTGACCAGTCCTATCTTCAGCAGTAACCACGTTAGCTCCACAGTTCTGCTTTATGGCCATTTCTCTAACTTTATTTTGGCTCAATCTCTGTGGGTGAGAGTAAACAGAGTGGCCGGGTGAAACATATTGCTCATACTTTTAGGAGCATTTGGGCTGCTCTGCCCTGGTTTCTCTATTCCCGTCTTGTGGTCTATACAAAGTGTGCAAAAGGAAGGTCGGTGTTATGTTGCTATACACATCGGTCTATTAAAATGAAAGAATTTTACCTTTGATTATACGATACCATCTCAAATAAATGACAGATTACAGTGCTATGCTTGTTTGCTGCTGCAAGGAACACATCGGCTCCCCCAAAAAGTGTAAGAGTGATGGCTCATTCCCTCTAAACTGGTGGAAAAATAATCAGACACGCTACCCAGGGCTGGCTTCTCTTGAGGGACTTAATCTCTGCATTCCCTGCTACTATCCAGAGCACTCACTCTCCGCCGCTGCCAGGGTCTGTGCAATCGGTTTTCTATTGCTCATTTGTTTGGTGTAGTAACGCCTTAAAGGACGTGTTGGCGACGCCCAATAGACGGTGCTAATTTAACGCCCTTCATTAACGTGTCGCCTGTCCAGACTCTTTGCTCGAGTTAGCTGTTGGCACAAACAGCAAAAAAAAAAAAAAGAAATCTATTTGCCTGCTTTTTGAGATATCCTCTGACAACGGGCACACAAACGGAGCCAGTAACCTCTTTGGCAGAGGTAATGACAAAGATACTAAATTAAACTGGCAGCGATGTCTCGTAAAAAGGGATAAAATGAACTCTTCTCTTTCCCCTAAACATTTGCTTCATCTGTTTGTTTGAGAAGACCCAATTTTTCAGAGCCAATTTAGAATCATTCCACCCTTGGTCAGTCTTGCCGCAGACGGATTCCCTTGTGTAACATCTGGCGGTCTCTAGGCAGTGTGCATCCCCTCTATTCACTCCCCTGCTCATAAGCTGGTGTAAAATTGCCCCTTTGAATCTCCTCCACAGCAGATTCCTCATTCAGTGAGCGAGCCGTCTCCCAACACACACTCGGTATCTCTTTCTTTATTTTGTGTAATGTGCTAAACACAGCCACATAAGTTCTCTCTGTCTGTTTCTTTAGACTGATGAATGCGGTAGAACAGCTCTGAATTCCCAAACTCCCAGCGCTCTGATGCGTGCCAGTCTCCCGGATTATGAGGCATATGCGGGCATGCGAGTGCTCAAGGCACAGGCAAATCAACGCTCAACAGTTAACACACTCAGAAGAAACTCATATAAATGGTCACACATACAGCACAGATGGGCCGTATATATGTTCACACACTCCTCTTTGCGAATCTCGTACATTACAAATATTGCTAAAATGAACTGTGGGAATTTGAGATTTGGAAAAGCCTCTAAAAACCCTCCAATTCAGACATGCAGACTCTACAGTCATATTTTCATTTGAAGTTAATCCAAATCTTTAGTTGTTAAGTCTCTGGGGGCTGGAGTAACATACAAAGAGGAGTATGCCCCAAAGCAACGCTGTTTCCAAGGGCAAACATAATACGAAGATGTTGTTGACAGTAACTGTGCCCTTAATTAAAAATCAAATGTAGAATGCATTATTTTACTGCAGAAGCAACAGCATCCGTAAGGCGAGCGGAGCTGGAACTAACTAATGTTTGTTGATGAATTATTGATACGGCAGCTCGTTGTTAGGACAAAAAAAAAAAGGAAAGCACAACGGCGTGATAAAAGAGAAGGGCGACATTACAACAACATCCCTGGACACATGGTGTAATCTGCTGTGGACTGTCAGCCGCCCTGCGAATGGTGCCACAAAAGGTCACCGCTGTTCCTGCTCAAGTTGTTGTTATCAAAGCATCAGTTTGTGTATGTCAGTGTGTGTCTGTGTGTGTGTGTGTGTGTGTGTGTGTGTGTGTGTGTGTGTGTGTGTGTGTGTGTGTGTTTCACAGTGCACTACTTTTTCGTCCTCTCTCTCACACGCTCGTTCTCTTGCTGTGTGCAGTAAGTTTGCTTTTGATCAGTGCTGAAGGATTTAAACCTAGTAATACTTTATCCTGGCTTGGTACCAGTGACATACTTTTCGCTGTAGTCTACCTCTTCCAACTGCGGAATCTCTGTGGGTTGAAAGAAAATGGCTTTAAAATTAATATTCAACTCAATGTGTTAATTTTGGAAATGTGCAGATTTATTTTTTGGGTTGTGTTTCTTTTTGTGTAATTGTTTCTACTGGTGACCTAATGCTTTGGAGAGTTCAATATGGTGATTTGGATTACTGCCCAAACTAAGACAAAAAGATTAATGACCAGACTGCCATTATTGTCCATTAAATAATTATTTCACCCCTTGAAATGGGTGTTATTTCTGGTGATAATATGTTTGAAAATATTGCTTTGTGAGCTCCTGCAAACCCAGGGCCAGTGCGGCAGCTGTTACACCATGTGTGGAAGAAAACCATTTCAATGGTACAATGCTGGAATCAGATATTGGTTGGAACTTGTGAGACAGACTGCGGTCCAATCAGGAATTCAGCACCAAAGGGAAGAATCACAAAAAAGGATAGTTGCCAGCAGTGTGCCATGGACATGTTTGTGGGGGTTTTGCTGCTCTGCAGTGAAGTTCGAGGAGGTCATGTTTTGCTAAAGATTCGGGTCATACTCTGTTCAAAAGTTCAAAAGAAAGAGGGCAGATGTGGCAAATTCAAG
Organism: Mullus surmuletus; assembly: GCA_903171835.1. NCBI lineage: Eukaryota > Metazoa > Chordata > Actinopteri > Syngnathiformes > Mullidae > Mullus > Mullus surmuletus. The sequence continues at coordinate 170,831 of CAESWR010001070.1, read as the reverse complement.
GCTCACTCAACAAACACAAAGTTCCTCACACAGCTGTGGCACCAAAGACACATTCAAAATGGTGAAGTGCAGATGAAAAGCATAGTGATCCTCTGTAGGCAGTGAGACTTGGACAAAGACAAGACAAATGTATGTTAGCGACGGACCAGACCAGTCCCCTTTATAGTTTGGCATCATCATCCAATCTCACACAAGACGAAGCTCTGCATCTACAACACTTTGGTTCTCTCTATCCTGCTTTACGGGTTGAAGATTGACCAGTTTGATAGTTGGACCCTCAGGACCATTGGCAGGTACCAGCTAGTGCGCAATCAAGTGTTCAGAGCTGGCACAGATTAGCCCGCGGCGCCCCGCCATGTTGTGCAGCGGTCTATACATCACAGCAGCTTGAGTGTCTGGTTTGCCCACCTTCCACCAGAACACCCAACGAAAGCAATCCTCAAGTTCAATACTGTGGATATAGCAAACATTGTTCATCTGAGCATGCTCCCAATGCTTCAATACATTCTAGGGGTGTCCCAATCCGATATTGATATTGCATATGGGTCCAATATTAGCAAAAAAACGAGTATCAGATCATATCGGCCTGCATCTAAAATCTCCAATATAAGCACCCCGATAAAGGCAGTCCATTCCAGACTCCGCTCAAACACTTCTGTCAGCACTTCTATGTAGAATACCCTCATGTTTAAGGTTAAAATGAATGTAACCCATTGGTTAATAATAAATGGGTCAGTTTTTCTCAAACCAACTGTTGCTGACTGTTGTTCTCTGTTTGAGTAATATCAATTGATCAAGCCTTTTATAACATTCCCTACTACAAAATAAGTAATAAAAGTATGTATGATTCGTGCTTATATCAGATCGGATAGACTAATACTAAAGGCTGCAATATCAGAATCGTATCAGAAATGAAAACGTTCAGGACACCCCTAATACATACAATACAAGGTTACAGCCAAGCTAGCAAGCCTGGCTCTGTCCAAAAAAAGGCTCTCTAGTTAACACATTAAGAGCGTCCATTTCATCTACAGCTCCGCAAGAAAGCTAATCGACGCGTTCTGAAACAATTTCAGAGAGGAAGATACAGAGCTCCTTATTAGAGCAATCTCTCTATTGCAGCAAACCCATGAAGAAGTGATAACACTGTCTTGTGCGTGAAGCCAGTTGGAGACACCTGGCTGTAATAGGGATGATTTTATCACCTCCAGTGCCGATGTGTCCTAGCGGCAGCCTTGTGCCCCGTCAAACGAGTCCTTGAGCCTGACACTGAACCCCTCCTGTGCCTGCTCACTCATCACTCCGCGTGGCAGCGACAGACTAAAATGTTAATGTGCATGCCAGGTGTGAGTGTCAAATGCTTCGGGTTATGGTAAATGGCGCCTGCGGTGTTACATGTGATGCGATACCGCCGTGATCCATCAGGCGCAGATGTTGGAAACATAAACATTAAAAAACATATTAACAATCAAAATGCAAATGTGCTTGTACATAAAACAATAATAAGTCAGTGAGTAGAGCCAGGCTACTTGCTGATGCGACAGCCTCTGTCACCTTTCGTCTGGACACACTGATGAATACCAACATGCAGCTCTTTCATGAGGACGTGCGAGCGTCTATAAACGCCCTCGTTGGATGCAGAGCGATATCACCATAATGACTCCAGACTGGCTCCGAGAGCGTGATTCACCATAAAACTTATTCCTGCAGGATATTGCCTCGCTATTTTTGTTACAGGGCATCAGCAAACTATATGGAGCACGCACACACACACACACACACACACACATGCTGTCTCTCTCTCACACCCACGACAGCAGCGGCAAAACATCACCCCCGGATGTATCAAATTATACCGTGCGGTACATTCAATTACATGTGATGGCAGATGGTGTAAACAAAATCAAACACACATAATCTGGATGATTGGATCCTTCGGTTTGATATTAACCCTGATATCCGGAGACCTGACACAGGACTAGACATATTAAAGACCCGGAGCAGCCTGACGGGGCTCAAAGCTGGTGACTCAGCGTTTTTGGATGTGGGGTAATCCAGAGCTTTGGGCACTGACATACAGTACTGAAATGCAAATGAGGCCAGAATATCGAGTGGAAATCGCCTCCCTCTGTTTGAAATGTGCGCTCTGTTTGAAGTGTGCCTTTTAACACGATACACTGACGAGCGATAACGGTGGCGGCTTGTGTTGTTGTGACGGCGTGCCGCTGCAGCTCGATTTTGCCCGCGATGTTACCACTTTGGGGAAGAATAATTGTCTTGATTAGGCCAGACGCTCATTCCAGACCTGGAGTTTTACGGCCTGTCAACCAATTACTTGAGCGAAGTCTCGAGTCTTATGGCTGTTATCAACAAGCAGATTGACAATAAAGTTATACTGCTCGTATCCTTCCCCAGCTTTACCCGGGGATTAACTTATCTGCGGCTCAAGGTAGAAAACAGCGAGAGAAAATTAAACACTCCTCTGGTTAGTTTATGATGAATTTAAAAATGTTTTTGTTGTAAAGAAGGGGACCAGGAAGACCTTTTCACCCAAAGCCCTGGTGTATGGTAAATAAACGACTCACCATCCTGTAGCTTGTGACCTTGCTGCCTCTGTGTGAAAGTGATGGCTTTCAGCTCTTTCAGGTCGTTCTTACCGCTCCGTCGAGCGTCACTTTCTCTCGATCTTGTTCCTGTAAACAAAAATAAAACAAATTCTGCAATGAGTATTTGTTTTTTTAGGAATTTTCTGAGATTTTTTTTCCCACCAACTGTAATTTTAATGAATAAATTCCCCAGTTAGAAATTAGGTTAGAGGGCAAGTGGGGAGAAAAAAAGAGGGGGAGCCAATTTGCTAATGGAACAGAGGAAAAATTAGATGGGTGAGAGAAAAGGTGTTTAAAAAAAAAAAAAAAAAAAAAAAAAAGATAACCTCAGTGTGTGGAGAGAGGCAGAGTGAGCTATAGGGCAGTAGCTAAAGTGGTTTTAAAAAACACCATCATTAACTGTCATCCCCATCTCAGATGCAAGGCTGCGGAGAGTGAGCGAGGAGGAGGGGGGAGGAAAGGAGAGAGGGGTGGGGGGGGGTATTTGCCCAGGAGATCATTCAATAGCCTACAATCTTCATTTAATTACCTGCTCTACATCTCCAAAACCACCTCCTCTCTCACTGCCCTCCCTGCTTTACCCTAACTGTGAGATGCAGGGCTCCCCAGAGACTGCGGCGTGGCCATTTAACTCTGTTAATTACTGTCTAACTTGAGTCTAATCAACCAAACTTTATTCTCATGACAGAATTACATATATATAATCGAGAGAGGGAAGGGGAAGAAGGAGAAGAAGGAAAAAAAGCTATCGTGAAACCCCTGGAATTGTGTATCCTGATACAGATTGTCGGCGTGATGAAGCTCCAGGATTTAGGCCCCTGCTTAATTCAGCCAAACACCATTCACAATCCCGACTCAACTGGCTGGAACGGAGGTCATGTGAAGGAGTTAGAGGTTTAGTTTGGGCCAGTCCGACCTATATTTAAGCCTCAATCATATAAGGATGAACAGAAATTAAAAAAGCCATTTCCCCGGAAGCATCTTTTAGGCTGACGATGGCGGCTTTCATTGGCGTTTATAATGAGGAGAATTTGTCATACCGACAGATGATGCGTCTGTTCTATAGTTATCCACGAATCCATTAATTTCACCTGTGCGAAATGTCTGTTAGTAATTGAACTGTTCGATTAAGGGGGGTGGCACAATCCCATGCCGTGTTTCTATCAATGTCTTTCATCAATGCAGAGTAAATGGCAACAGAGTTGCTGATACACAAGTGGAATCCAGAAAACACTTGCATCGCTTGCTTCCCGAGGATTTTTAATAAGCAATTTCCATTTACTCTCATTTCCGATTCATTCTACTTGGGCCGATTACGAGACAACATTGTTCTCCGGGAAACACTTCTTTTTTTATATATATTCATAAATATGCGAGTTGCAGAGGGTGTGCGCATGCAAGCGCAGAGCAGTGACCCAGTATAGTCGGCACTTACACCGCCATTAAAGGCTATTGTAGATGATATCACACGCCTGGTTAACCATATCCTTCTAATGACCTGTCATGTTATCTGGGAATGCAGGTGATTTTGATGTAGTGGATAAGCAGTCCTGGTCGATAAGAAACAACTAATAGTCACCGGCGGACCCGTGTTTGACTTACAACGGTGTGATCAAGTGAGTGTGAGTGGAAACATTAATAAAAAAACGTGTAAAAAAAAAAACACACCTCCTACAAATGACCGTCTAGTTCAATAGCAAGCAGGCATCTGAAATGGTTTGTCGACCGTAATTAAACAGTCTAAAAAGGAAATTAAAATGAAAATAATCAATTATAAATGGATGGAAGGGGGGGGCGGATTATTTCATTTATTTATTCGGTTGTTTACAAAGGAGAGGCCGCATTAACGGAAGCTGACATTTTAACAACACCGGCACCCGCGTTCATGTGTTAATTTGCGGGAGTACCAATTTAAAATTGACAGACTGATAAAACACCTCCTTCATTACAGAACTGCAATCAAAACAAGAGAGAAAAATGGAGGAAAATGAGAGAAGGATGTAAAATTATCTCAGACTGTGACTTTATCAAACAATGTTAGATTGGCAAGAAAAAAAACATAAATTCACGAGTCTGCAAACGAGATCTCAACCATAAAACTGCTGTTCAGTTATTGTGGAATGTTGCTGCCCTCATGGGAGAAGCCAACCTATGCCGGATCTTACGGTCGTCTGCCAGCTGGACCTCGTTTTCCTGAAGGTGCCGCCTGGGCTTGAAACAAAGAATCCCGACAGAATCGTGGGATTAAATTCAATTAGCCGAACCTAGCTTGGATTTGCAGAGGTTTTCTTTCTCCGGCCCGCCTCCTTTCCGGCGCTCAACATTCGCTCAGCTACACAGTCAGCGGAATAAATGCACGCGGCCGACATTTCTGAAGTGCACAAAGCTTGGAAATCTCCTTACGTGGGTGGGAGACAAAAGGCACAAACGCTCAAATGGTGACATGCTGAGAAGACACGCTTTGTCTAGGCCACGCCGAAAGTTGGCTGTTGTGCAAAAGTTGAGCTGAGGACGAGGACTTCTGACATTTAAGCATGATGGAAAGTCGAACTATTTGCTGTGACAAAGGCAGATTGTGGAGATTAGCGCTGAGTGGCAGCACAGGGCCTTCAGGTGCTGCCGAAACAAGGACGCTTTATGGATTTTTGGCCACATTTTTATATCTGTCTCTCTGCATTTGTCTTTTTTTTTTCCCCCATTGCTTTTTCTTGCTTTGATGATGAGGATTCTGTCATCAATATTTTGGGTATTTTTCCACAAACACAAACACACACACACACACACGCACACAATGGAGATTCCTGAAAGTTTTTCCCGCTGACATTTATCCCAGTTTACGCGTGCACCGAGTGCATGTTTGTACTGCCTGTTTAAATGGTACCAGATGCTTGGCGACGGTACTTGAATATGACAACCTGCATAATTTTCCCTGTGATCACTCATTTTAAATGTCAATACAAGCCGGCCCCGGCACGCACCTGCTGCCAAGAACCCCATGCGCTGCGGTTTTTTTTTTTGTTGTCTTTNGGGGGGCTTATTTGGGTGTTAGATAATGTAGCGGTCGTGAAATAATCATCCTATCTGCAGGTGAGTATCTCCGCTTATCACCGAGGCTTTGTTTAACATTAGAGCTCGCCAGTAAAAACATAAAAATGAGGTCTTGAGCACGGATCTCCTCCATATTTATCGGCCCTTTAGGTGTCTCTTTTGTTGAATTAATCATTTCACGCGCCCCCACCCCCCCACCCCTCGAGACCGCACAGTCCTCTGCGAAGCAGCCGGTGCAAATCCCATGCAGCCTCTCCACCTCCCAGTGTGTATTCTTTGCTGCGTACTGTGGCTCTGAGGGAGTTTTATACAAATTCCCAGCAGGCAGGGGGTCTATTTATATAGGCTCCTATCTAAAACAGGGTAGCAATAACCGCCCCCCCCATCCCCATCCCCACCACCCCCCACCCCCCTTCCCAAGCAGCTTTAGGTGACAATGCTGACACACAACGCCGCACGATAGTCTAATCTAATCTTTTAATCACTCCCGTAACTTCATGTCTGTGGGTGACTCGGGACAAGAAGCTGGCAGTGGGGACGGGGTCTGCAGAGATATGATATGATCCTTGAACACAAGGGAGGGAGGGGTGGGGGGTGGGGGGGCTCACACATATGCACAAACCCACATACAGTCACTGTCCCACTCAGCCCCCCCCCCCCAGAGTACTATGGCGGAGCTTCATGTATCTGTGGGTATTAACAGATCAGCGCAGAGCAGCAGCCACCCTGCTTTAAAGTCTTTTCCTGAGGTAGTGCTTCAGAAGCCTGCTGCAGAGGAGGATAAACGCACAGCAATCCCCCAGGCCCAGTGCCTCCTCAGCTCCACTCAGCTCTGTCTTTGCTGTACGCCCCCCCCCCCACACACACACACACACCCACCCTCCCTCACCGTCTCCCTCCCCTCCCCTCGCTTATCCCCACTTTTCTTCCACCCCTCATTATTTTTATCCCCCTTCTTTTCCTCGGCATCTCGTGCCTTCTGTCCTGCTATCTGTCCCCTCCTTCCCTCCGGCCCTCCGTATAATTCTCCTTTTCTGCGCCGTCTTATCCCGCAACCCCTCCCGTTCTGTCTCCCTTTTTTTTCCTTTTTTTTTTTTCTGGCCTAGCCTCGCCCCGTCTTTCTTCAGACTTCAGTAATGAACGAGGCTCGCGGCCCATCCGCGCAAAAGGACCGAAGGAAGCGGCGGTTATGCGTTGTTACCGTGGCGCCGCGAACACAGACAGAGCTCTGTAATGGGACTCTTAAGGCTCCGCTCCCCCGAGTTTGTGTGACTTCGCGTCGCCAAATTCCTCATTCGGAGCGCTAATGGGCTGGATCATTGAGGGACACCGGGAGAGTGGCGACAAGCTTGCAGCTGAAAATTGAAAACATAGAACCGGAAAATATTTTGTCATTACTTCTGACATGTTGAGAGCTGCTTTATTGATAATAACAATTGTGTGATAATTGTTCGCGTTGGAGGGTTTGATTTATTCTAAAACATCACAAATTGACCTGCAAGCGAGACGTTTTAATTAGGGGTGTACTTGTACAACTTTTTCACTTCCGATACGATACGGATATTGCAGCCTTGAGTATTGGCTGATACAGACATATCGATCCAATACGATGTCAGCATGAATCATACATACTTTTCTACTTATTTTGTAGTATGGAACGTTAGAAAAGGCTTGATTAAGTGATATTACTGACCCACCCAAAACTGACCATTTATTATTGACGAATGGGTTACATACATTTCAACCTTAAACACAAGAATATTCTACAATTGAGTGATATCGGAGATTTTAGATGCAGGCCCATATAATCCAATATTCGTTTTTTTTAAGATATCGGGACACCACTATTTTTAATTAGCATTTTAATGCCTTTATATTATCTATTCTTATTAGACTGTACACTCTTGGTGTTAATGTCTGGTTTAGAGTGCCAGAGAAACCCAGAGACGATACACAAACAACTTGTCATAACTATAAAATATACAGTACCTGCATTTTGAAATTTGTATAATAAAGGATTTTCTACAGATAAGATATTTATTCAGGAGATTGAAGCTTTCCACACCAGTTGTTCTATTGTCAGTTGGTCCCTGTGGGAAGTGCAATCGAAATACACTGAGAGGGAAAAACAATGTTGCAGTCGATGTCGTCCATTGACACCTCGCCAAGAAAGGGAGACAGAATGAGTTCATTACATTTGGAAAATACACCTTGAGCGCGTGTAAGCCGTGAAAAAAACAATACTAAAATATATTCATCAGTTTCTTGTAAAGGGGTGGAGGTTTTTTTTTATGTTATTCATGAAACAACAAAACAACGAAATGAGCTTTGTAAGAGCGAGGGGGTGGAGGGCTGGGGGAGCTAAAAATGGATGGAGGCAAAACTTTTTTTCCCCCTCCGTCTCCATGGTTAAATTAGGTGACGCAGGAACACACAAAGGGCGAGCGTTTAGCCTTTTTCAGGGTGACGGACTGACAGACAAACATGCAGACGTACGGAGAGGCAGAGCGGGGAGGGGTAGAGCAGGCTGGATCCAAATTAAGCTGATCAGAGCTCACTGTGAGTTAATCTAGTTATGTGGATAAAGGACTTCCCTTTGGCTAAAAACACAGCAAGTTATGATTCAGTGAGTATGTGTGTGTGTGTGTGTATGTGTGTGTGGTTAAAGACCAGACAAAGAGTGTGGCTGTCTGTTTCATGCTGTGCGCTGTTCATGTGTGTTTCGTTCATCCTGAAAGCCACTCATCTGCGTTTTTCTGTCCTCTTCACTCACGTTCAAACGGAAAAACCCCTCCACTCCAACAAGTGACTCGGAGAAAAGGCCGCATTCGTTTGCGAGGCAAAACTATGCTAATAACGGACGAGCTGTCAGATCTGACAAGCTTGACAGAGGCTTCACTTGAGCATTTTGTTTGTGTGTGTCGAGTGTGTCTGAATTACAGCGTGTTTATCTGAGGCAAATGCAAGTGTGGCTGTTTGTCTGCTGCCAGTTTGTGGGAGTGCATGTGTGTGTGTGTATGTGTGTGTTGAGGGGAGGAGAGGAGAGGGGGTGGCTTGGTTTGGGAGTGGAAATCTGAGCATATCGGTCTAAACGAATCTACAGCCGCGGCTTTAGGGGCTCGTCGGGTTTTATAAGCATCTGCCTCTCATGTGGATACCACTTCAAACGGCGGTTAGAAAGCAAAACAAATATCCAAGTCAATCAGCCACCTTTTCTCCCTTCTCTCTCATCCAGCAGTCTTCGCCAAACGACATCAAGGGTAAATGATTGCGGGGACGCTTATCAACCGCCCAAAAAAAAA
>CAESWR010001070.1:134134-151828 GCA_903171835.1 Mullus surmuletus | reverse complement strand
AAAAAAAACACGCTCAAGTGTTTGCAAATTAAACACAGGAGAATTGGTGGAGAGTGTTTGTGTTTCAGCTCGGGCTGGATGAAAAATATAAGAAATTAACACAAGTGGGAATGCACATGCATGCACGTCGAGGCATCTGCACATGCGCTCTGGACTGCAAAGGAAAAAGTCAGCCTGAAAAGACCGGTGGTGTGTCTGAAGACGGAGAAAACAAGTTCATTGTTAGTCTGCCACTGCATGATGGATCATCATGTCATCTGGCCTTTGTGGTTTTAAAGTTTAGAAGCACGCCCATGAAGGAAGCAGATGCCCACACCGCCCCGCCACCCACTACCACGCATTGTCCATTAAAGCCCGACATGCTCCCAACTCTTTCTTTTCAGACTTGGCCGAGTGCATGTTGAGGAATCTGTGGTGTTCCATTATCCCTGCATAGCGCCTTGCGGGTCTGGAGATGCGTAATTTCCTCACAACAAGGGTTCCCGTGATAGCTCTCTGCTTTGAGTAGCTATTAATGCCCTTTCTTGTTCAGTGGTTTGTCAAATGCATTAATCCGAGACCCCGAAATGGATGGAAATGAGCAAGGGGAGGGCACGCAATACGAGGGCACCATGAGAGAAACAAAGAAACAAGTAAACAAAAAAGCATGTGTCCATTTTTCTTTTGTGTTTTTGTCATTGATAATCCTGGAGAAAGCAGCGGTTTGAACACTTGCCAGACCCTCCAAGATTTCACAATGTCGCAATTTGCAACATCAATGCAAATTCAACCAATCCCCATGAACTCAGGGCGGTGTTGCAATTTCAACCAATCAACACAAATTTGTCCAATCATTGGCCTCGTCTTCAGCTGACGTCAACAAGTAACCTTCCGCCTTACTTCCATGTTTATGTTCAAGAGAAGCAGCATATGCGAGTCCCACGTTTCACACTTGCCAACCAAAATAATTGGTTATGATTATTTGCCATGTCAGTAAGGTTATTAATTGGACCATTTCTCAGTGACTTATTCTTTTAATTGATTTTTTTTTTTTTAAGTTCATATTCAACATATTACTCAATTTTAATTACAAAAGGGGGAACTTAATTGCAAATGTCACTTGTTCACGCAGTGAAATCACAACAGAAACCTAAAAAACACAGCAACTACAATCACAATGTTTTGGAAAAGCTCCTGCAACATCAGGCATTTTAGGCCACAACAATCTGAAAAAAGACCCACGAAATCCTGGAGGGAATGACTTGCCACCAAACCCTCTACCAGGACCACTTCTCAGCTCAGCCAGTGCCAATTAAAAGGTCATTTCACCCTCATGATGGGAATTTTGAGGTCGCCATCATCTCCCGCGCTGCTGTCGACTCTGCATATCAGCGTTTAATATGAGCACCTTTGAAAGGGAAAAAAAAGTTCAAGGTAAGGCGGTTTTCTTGGCTGCCACCGGCTGAAACTCCGTAAACTGCTGCCGCTCGTTCAATAAAGCATATTTATTAGACACAACGTATCTAACGCGGTGACAAGCTCAATGAAGTGACACTGCAAATTTGATGAAACGCTGAGTGCCGCTGGCTATCCTCCCAAAAAATGCCCCAGAAAATGCATGCTAAACAGCTTACACATTTAGGAAGATGGAACAGACAATAAACATCTATTCACTTGTAAATACACACCGTAAATAATCTGCCACATCCTTTCTATAACGTTAAAAACAGGTCTAAAATTACTTAAGTGTGCCATAAATCGGAGCGTTTTGCGTTTAAAGCACTTTTTCCTGCCCTTCGCTTGACTCGCGCGCTTTGACTTGTAACACCGATTTATGTGGAGGCACATTAACGATTATCTAATTAGCAAATTCAGGAAATTGGACTTCGATTAGCAATGTTTCAAGATCAAAGAAAATGGTGTGCATTACCGAGGAGCGTGTGTGTGTGTGTGTGGTGAGGGGAGAAAGGAGCTGCCCATGGGGGTTCGCTGAGCTGAGGGAAGTAAACACGCATCCTGAGAACTCGACGTCTCTGTGGGTAATTACCAGCGACCACGGGGGCTCTTTGTTGGCGCGGAGTGAGCCGTGCAACACGTGCAAACACACACACTCTCCGGGGTCGTAGGAATCCATGTCACATATTTCTTTTAATTACTCAGGGAAATACTGCACGGTAGCAACCTGTTACATCACGACACATCATCAAGGGGATTTTTTATGTTAAGGGAATTCGCTGTCGAGTTGTTTTTTTGTTTTGTTTTGTTTTTTCCAGCTCAGTATCAACAACAATGGGGAATCAATTAGGAGAAAATGGCCTCTCCATTGATTTGTAGTTTATTTATCTGTACTTTTACGAGGCCGCTGGGCCGTTTCTTCTCTGCATGTAAATGAAACGACAGACACCATCCAGTTTGAAATGTACTTTAAAAAATGTCCAATAAGTTAATAAATGATACAAATAATTACTCAAAGTCGGTAAATATGAGAAATATTTGGGGATTACTATACTTTTTTTGAAGATTTTATTCTGTTCTTATGTGTTTTAAGACCAGCCTTTATCTTTTTTTTGCACAAGCGAGACTTACTTACTCTCCGAGTAAAGGAAAAAGCATTGAGAGTTTACTCTCGTTCTGCCATGATGGTTTATGAATCACTTAAAAGCTACAGAATAACAAAGCAAGAGGTAAAAAAGGGGAGCATTCTCTTTTTTTTTTGTGTCTTTTTGTGATTCTAACTGATACGAGCGCCGGTGTTCTCAAAGCAATCACTCCTTTGCTGGGTATTTAGCACTTGGCTTCACTACAATGTCACCTTCTGGCTCCGGGGCTGAATGGAGCCTCACTACAAACTGTCCTGCATAGCAATGACACTCCGACAGCGTTTCACTCATTTCCTCGGCGACTGATCCCGAGGTGCAGCCAAAATAAAAGTTGCATCACTTCGGCGATTTTTTTACAGGCAACGATTTGATTCTTTTCTTGTTTTGCACTGCATCCGACTGCTTACAATCTGCTCAGAAAACAAATAAAATATTGAAACATTCTGTCGTTGTGTTTTTTAATCACGCTATCCAACATTAGTGGACTGAATTTCACCTTCAAAGTTAACGAAAGGTTGATCACACCACGTGGATCAGAAAGAAAGAATGAAAGAGCATTTTAAAGCGAGGTAAGAGGATCCAGTGCCACTGCTCTGACACCTTTCAAGCCAGAGCCAGTGGAGTAAGGAAAGGGGCCTTTCCTCCGCCTCTCTCCTCACCCATCCTTCCTTTCCTCCCTGATCTGACCCTCACCGACCCCCCATCTCTCCGCCTGACTCACCCCCTCCTCCCCCTCCCACACCTTTACCTGGGCCTTGCATTTCCCAAGGGGCATTAAACTCACTGGCCCTGTTTGATTTAGGCAGGTCGGGTGTCAGTGTTCGCTACAAGCCCATGGTGAACCATGAATAATGGATCTGCCATGGGTCTGAGTCCCCCTGGGACTCCCAGCTGCCCCCTCCCCTCACTCCTGCTGTGACTGGAATAGTCAATGTCCGATTAACAACTGATGATTCATAATGGGCCTCGCTGCCAGGACACGAGCAACAGGAAATGTTTTAGGGAGATTGTTGATGGGAGGCGGATAATGGGGCAGGATTGTGCGCAGTTTACTTCACATTCATCTGGAAAAATAGGAAAAGGGCCACAAACATCAGCGTTCGGGGTGGGGTTGACACATAGCTTTGTTAGAGGACGCATAGGAGAAAACTTTTCCTAAATTGACCACAAACATCTGTTCTACAAGGAATTACTGACAACAACCAACATTTCGAGTGCTAATTAATAAAGACAATGTTTATTATATAGCCTCGCTGCCCATTTGCCACAGCCTGACGACAGCACGCCACCATTATTACACCCCTGCGTTCTGTATAAAATGTCCCAAGATGGAATGGGGTGGGGGGTGTTCACCGAGTCGTTAAGCCGGCGGTGCAGGTAATCACTAAGCCAATGTCTGTGTAAAAGGGGACAGAGTAACAAGATACTGAAACGGTTGTGTTGCACATCACACTTCTCATTCCCGGGGAAGTCGAAATGGCAGCGAAACAAGACACACCACAGCGACATTATTTTGGTTTCCTTCACTGGAAAAGCTGCGTTCATCAGCATTATGTTATATTCATTATGTTAAAGTTGTGCATTGACAGGCTTATTGTTTTTGCTCTGTGATGAATATTAAAGTTGTGGGAATGTTGGGCTGATACCTCTGCTGGAGACACGGCACTACTTACTGTATGCTTCCTGTCTTTTTTTACCCTTGCCTGTTTACACTTCCTCCCTCCCTTTCCCTGAGGTGCGATCCTGGGGAGGAAAAAAAAAAGTATCTTCTTGGCACAACATCTATTTGAGGAGCGAGCGAACGCTTTCCAAAGAGTTCCAGCTTTACTTAAGCCTGGCTGCGCGCCAATCATCACACTTTTACATGTAAGAGAAAATCTGTGTCTGAAGCACTCAATCTTAAATCTTATTCTTACAGTCTGATGAAAACATCGAGGATATTTCCGTGCCATCTGGATTAGGTGCGACATGCAAAAAAAAAAAACCATGCAAAGTTGGTTAGAAGGAGGCAAAATATGCAGGATAGAAGCATAAAGGGCTTGATTATGACATTAAAAACTCTATGAAGCGGGGTGTCGCTGGTGTGACATCCCTCCCACTGGCTAATGTGCTGTCCCGTCTAACCTCAAGTGACAAGCGGCTGACAGAGGAGGGTCACCAGCTGATTTAGCTCACCTGGTGTTCAAGGCTGGAGAAAAAATGGCCGATCCCTACACCTAAGTCTTCTCAGAGCTGCCATTCCACCAGTGTCATCCTCTCCACAGCCTCGGCCGCCACGGCCGACATCGTCGATTTCACACACATCCCTGTTGGTTATCCGCGCCGACTTTAAAGGGATGGTTTGGATTTTTTGACATTAAATTGCATGATATCTTCAACATCAGTCTCGCTCATCAGCAGTGACTTTTCCCCACTGCCTCCCATGAGCGGAGTTCCGGCTCAGTTTTGGTGTTGCAGAAAGTAGTTGCGTCTAGTTGCTGGGGTCACACGGATAAAGCACTTTGCTCCAAAAACAATATGCGCTCAACAGAGTAAGTCATTTGCATCACGAATTTGTGGCCGCAAAAAAGTCCGACCTCGCAATCACCTGGTACCATTTTCCCTCCCTCTGTATCAATCATCAGCTGTTTCATGGTGTTTACATGCTCAGAAGGCAATGAGGAGCTGATGAGGAGCTGATGGAAAAGTGCTGATGGAAAAGTCACTGCCAATGAACAAAGCTGATGGTGAGGATCAATACAATACAACTTCATGTCAAAAAATCCAAACTACCCTTTTAATGACATGGTTCATTCCGTCGCTGTCATATTTCCCGGGCCACTTTGTTACGCTCGGTTTACAGGTTATTGGCGTTCAAAACAAAACACGGCAGACCGGTAGCGCTTCCAGCATTTCCCAACAGATAATCCTCAAAATCAACACCATCAATCCCATCAAGGACAGAGATGTTTACCACTGCGGTTAGAAACTGTCTGCCTCTAATCTGCTGCGGCTATACCACCCTGTGCGGACATGTACCGCACGCTCTGCTGTCATCTCACCTTCAATTCCATCACACTCTTTTTTTCATCAGCGACTCCTTTTCTCCCCATCTGTCGCCCTCAACATCGCATACAAAGAAAAACGACCAGGTCGGACAATTTCTCCCATGTTTTGCTGCCGGCAATGTTCTTTTCCTATAACTGCGAAACTAATAAAATGCAAATCTGAATTTCTAATTTCCAAATAGGTGAGATGAATTTAAAAGCTCACCTGGCCCAAACTCTGCATAAGTTATTTGTTTTAATACCCTTTTATGAGGCTTAGGGTAAGGGAAAGATAATTGAAAGATAATTTTCTGGGTTCAGATCGCTGTCATATCGTGAAGGTTTATTACACAAAGGAGTTCTTTATACCATTTTGATATATAGATATCTCCAGCTGCAACATCCGACAATCCGGCAACAAGAGAAGCTTTGAACTGCAGAATACCGAGTTCTTCCATTCCAGTGGTTACAACGTTTATGCTTGCCGAATAAAAGTGGCTTTCACTTGCATTGCACTCGGGAGGATAGTCCCCGTTTCAACCACCTTTTGGGGGTATGCGAAACATTTTTACTTTTGAAAATGCACCCGTTTCAATCAGAATGCGGTCACGGTGTTGCATCTTCTGAATTGTTGATGTGAAAAAAGGAACCAACGCTGACGCGGTTCAAGTCTAAAATATTGGAGACGTTTATTAAAGAATAGAACAGTGTCCAATGGCCAATTGTAGAGAACCTCAGTCCGTCAATGTCGAAAGCTCTCTCCCTCTTTGGCCGAATATGCCTCCTTAAATACAGTTGTGTGGTGTTTGATCTCAAGCTTTGCAAAACAGAAAAAGGTGTCTCATTTTGTATCAACTACCTCTGTGGGTGTTTATGATATACAATGGAATCCCTTTCAGAGGTTGTTACAGGTGAACCTACATGTTTGTTGACAAGATAGTCCTTCTGGATTCTATCATCCTATATCATATCAATGATATGTGGAAAACCTATTCCAGGTGAGTGCAAGACAAACAGCATAACAGATAATTCAACGGCTACTCTGAATAGTCACTGCCAGACATGACGGACAGGTAAACCTGAGCTGTAAACCACAGAGAGAGGTCTCGGAGCCCTACCTGAGGAGTCACCCACACGTTATCATCACTACAAACAAACACGGACGACCTCAAGACACTCTGAGGTTCGGTCTTGCAGGCGAGTGGCGAGTATATTCAAAAGGACTGTGACAGGTGCATGTGCGAGTTGTCATTCAACCTGACAAACCAGCCTCTATGGACACTGAGAAAAAAAACCTTTCAGAACATCATAAGGATCCAGGTGCGTGCAAACAGACACAGGGCTCCATTGTTTCAGCATCAAATGTTATTACAAGCAATCGCACACATGGCAGGGTTAAGAAGCGATTACAGACACTTTACGCAGCCTGCGAGTCCAGATAATCCCACATAAATATGCAGGTAGGAGAGAAAAGTCTCATATAGCTGGAACCTGTCCATTTCATCACATCTCCACTTGTCACAGTGCATTGGGAGAGTATGGGAGTGGGGAAAAACCACCAATGGTGCCGTTTTGCCTGAGAGTTTGGATTCCACTTAGACAAATACGCTGTTTTAAAACCTTTGTCAGTCAGAGTAGGCGAGTTCAGGTGATCCATTTTGTATTTAAATGAATCTCGAAACATGGACCATGTTTTTTTTTTTCCTGTTGTGCCTGATACAGAGAACATTTCTTCAAAGTGGATTTCAAAGTCGTAATTTTGGTTTTCCAATTATTATGGTGCTCTGAGTTGAAGAGGAGCCGGCGGAGCAGGACAGGTAGAGCACAAACATGCGGGGAAACCACAACTGTGAGTCAAAACAGCTTACCCTGTTACAAATACAGGCGCGCTGCCTGCTTCCCCTTCCATGCGCTATCCGATCAATATCACATTCCGTCTCTCGAGTTCAGATGCTCCGGGAGGTAGGGGGGTGGGGGGGTACATGTAATTTCAGATGGTACTAACATGACACAAATTGAACCTGCTTTAATTTTACTCCCGAAGATGTTGAGGCGTGTTCGGTGTCAACGTTCCGTGTTTAACAGCAAAGTCATGACAGACAGATTGAACAAGTCAGCTGCCAAGTCACGTTCTATCGCTCGCTGTTTAATGCGCGGAAGCAGGAAGTGGATGCCTACAAAGGGATGAGACATCTGAAGCAGGAAGAGACCAAAAAAAAGAAGTTTAACACCGAAACAAAGAGACTTTTGAGGTGACTGCTATCGGTGCAGATCAGTGGGCGGTGGAAAAAAAACACTGTATGACTTTTTAAAACTGCCTGAGATGAAAATGGGAAAAGTGGACCGGACAACAACAAGACAAGATGTATTTGTGAGCTTGCTTTCTTTCCCTGCCTCCTTAATATCTTAATTGGCTGAATAAGCAAACTGAAGGGATGAGCAAGTGACTGGCAAGGTGTAAAATTAGCCGCCGTAAAATTTGTTGGCGACGCTGAAACATAATCTGTCATCAGAAGTGAAGGCCAGACAGTTTATGTTTTAGCGCCAAATGTCCTTATCAATACAAGCGAAAGGAGCTCTAGGCATAATTGTCCTGTTTATCAGTTATATTACAGGCCTTCCAGACGCATCAAGCAAGGGTAATAAATAAACACAGGTGCTGCCGAGTTACAGTGCCGTACCCCATCTCGCTTGATAGATCTCTAATAAACACTGCATCGCTCACAAAAAAGAATTATGCCATCTATTTCAATGTCTTCCAGAGTGCAACATCTCCCATACCAGAGCAATTACCAGGAGAGCCTGATTCACTCTGCTGTCAGAGTCCTAATTCATACCTCTAGTTGTTGGAAGGTGAATCTTACTTTCAATTCATAAACAATTTGTTATGAATGGCAAGTCTTTACCTGTTCATGAACCTTTCAAACGACGCAGGTAATTAAAAAGTCTGCAGCGTGAGATGATGTGAAATTACATATATTGAATATCAAACGATTCTTGGTGGCATTGCAGCACAACGCGGCTTGCTTAATTCAAACAAAATCATTGCGGAGTGGATAATTGACGTGCCGACGTAAAATGGAGAGTTATTTGCATCGGTCTTTGCTTTTGCTTCATCAAAGATGGCACAAAACCTTTTCAGAATTTAAAATGCCTTTTTGTGGGGAACGCTCCCATCAGTAAGCTAAATACAAAACACAAGCCAGCACCGCGAGATAAAAAAAAATTAAAAATTTAAAACGGTGCAGAAAAAGACAGAAAAGCACACGTAGAAAATGAAAATGCGGCTTCCAAAAACTGCAGGCGAAATAGCTACTTGTTCCAACCTTCCACTGCATCACAGAGTGCTGCTAGACGGCGGGTCAGATTAACACAGTTGGATCGCACACTTTAAAATACCTAAACCACTCCATCCAGAGTAAATGAAATTAAAAGCACCACTTTAGCAATTTTCACCAAGAATAGTTTGATTGTAGTCTGGTGATAGAAACTGGCCCATCGGATTTTACACCGCACGCCTGCCCGTCTGCAGGGCGTGATAGCCCCGCCGCTTTCTGCAACATGGTGGATGGAAAAAAATGTCCACTATCTTGCTGTGGAAGAAACGTGGCTCTCAACCTCTCTCTGCCATGTAGCTTGTGTAGCAGTGGAGGCTTACACTGAAAAAACATAACAGATAACATGCTTGTGACATCATCATGGGAAAAAAAAATCTAAGCTACGGGAAGGCAATCCTCGTCACAGAAATCTTATGTCGTGTGTATGTGTTGTTAATAAGAAGTTTTCACATTTTATGATTAAACATTAATTCCAAGTTAATTATTTCAGTAATAACGAGACTGACGGTGCATATTTTAATCAGTAATGTAATTTCTATTAGCTGACTGGTGATCTCTGCACTTCTGAGTTACATAGTGCTTGTTTCTTATATGCCTTTTCATATATATATATATATATATATATATATATAAAATCCAAAGAGAAAGAAGGTCAGAGCGGATCTGTGCGTGAGCCAGTGAACAAGCAGAGGTTGCAAAATAAGCATCAGCCAAGAGGTTAATTATATGACCACCAGTGTCAGCCCCCCAATACAGCTCCGCTGGATGGAGTCTGCGGACCCTTCACTGTGAGCTGTTAAGTGCAATGAGAGCAGTGTCATTTCTTATGCAACTGCCTATTCGGATGTCTACCAGTTTCTGGAGCCTCAAAATTAATTACAAATTTATTTATTTTTTTTTTTTCTGCCGCGCCGATCTCGAGGCTTGAGTGGCTCGCCGACGCGGATACCGGGCACAAATCTGTGTGGAAATGCTGGCATTGAGGCTCTCAAGCTCCACACTGACTGTCCTTGGAGTGTAACATTGTGTATTTATCATCGGTAATGTAATAATTAAACCCGCCTCAAGCCATCTTTTGGCGGTGTGGAGACAGCTGAATTTATGAACACAACTCTGATTTATTGCATTTCGTGGCAAACATGTTGTTCGTTTACCAGCAACTTCCATCGCTGAAATACTAGTCCAATATTCACTCTTTTGTACCTTTACTTTAAGGTTTCCATTAACTCATTTGGAAATCCACTAGCTGTTTAGCTGCTTAATCCCCCATCCGTGTGTTTACAGTTATAGTAGTAGTACCAGTAGTTGTGAGGTGATGTGCGGCCTCTGTGGATGAGTGACTGATAAACCTAACCGTAAAGTACACCGAAAAGTAAGTTGCAAAAGCATGCAGAGCTTAGCGGAGCGACTGCGTTTGGGTAATTCCCCGTCCGCTCATCTGACTGATACATTGTTATGGCATAAAACATGAATCATACCCACTGGGGTTTTATCGTTGCAGCTGACAGATAGCTATAGGTCTACAGCCACTGTATGGGGAGCTAACCTTGCGGAATACCTTGCAATATTATGCTTGTGCAATTGATGTTAAAGGGATAGTTCAGATTTTTTGACATTTTTTAGGTCAGATTTTTGACATGAAGGTGTACAAGATCCTCACCATCAGCGTTGTTAATCAGCAGTGACTTTACCCCCACTGTGCCCCGTGAGCGCAGTTCCGGACCGGTTTCGGTGTTGCAGAAAGTAGTGCCGTCGAGGTCACGAGGCCACAAAAAAGTCTGACCTTGAAATCACCGGGTACTATTTTCCCCCCCTTCGTTTATTATTCATGTGACCCCAGCAACGAGACGGAACTACTTTCTGCAGCACCGAAACCAGGCCAGAACTCCACTCACAAGACGCAATGGGGGAAATGTCAAAGTTGATCTCATATAACTTCATTTAAAAAAATCCAAACTATCCCTTTAACACCTTTTTCTACCTTTCTGCTACAACAGCAGGCGAACAAAGGTCCGATTGCAGAGCTAACGGCCAAAAAATGTTTTGCTAAAAACTGATACTACTCTACAACATTAAGCCATCAGTGGTGTTTGTTTCTCTTCGAACACTACCAAAAAAAATGAAAGGCCCACACCACTGCATAAATATCTCTATTTACAGCTTTTTCAAATAACAGTGTAACCTATGTTTTGCATGTGGCACAAATTTATAATGATGACCTTTGTTTTTGTTTTGGGTTTTTTTTTTCCACGGAGAAGAAAAGGCTACTGAATATCTTTGTGGTCTGACAGTAACAAATTGGTTACAGCTAACAAGTGAATCCTACCATGGCCTCTACCCGCCGCCGTGATAAGGATGAGGATGAATCTGGTTTGACATTGAGTGTTATTGTGGGAGTGAATTCGGAGGTACAGAGAAAATAGCTCTGAAAACCGAGCACAAAGTGAATCAAAAGAGAGGAGATGATAAAGTGAAAAGGACCAAGACGGCGATTAATATCATTTGCTGGTAAATCCAGGTTTCGCTGGTTTTCCAATCATAGCGGGAGCTGTGACGTGAACTGGGACGGCTTCACAATCCCCTAGCTCAGAAGTATTGTTATGTCTCCTGGGTATTATCTTACAAAGCCCATTATGCTGCAGAAACAAAGAGGAGAGACAGGCCCAGAACTGTTGTAACTCTGGTGTTCACGCGCACACACACACACGCACACGCAGCACATAGCAGTTTAATCTTTGGAAAGATATGTATTATCAGTACAAATCCCAGTGTGTCCCGGATTACTGATATGTGTGCATGCAGCTGTGCACCATTAAAAACAGATGTGACATCTTCATATCATAAATTCTCTCAGACAGATAATGTGAATACAGCAAATTCAGCAATGTGTAAACAATACATAAAAACACCACAAAACCCACTGGAGCTTGCAACTTCTCGTGGATGTTGAGTGAATTATGCCTGTGAAGTCTTATCCGCCGGTGCTGTTACAGGCACATGCACTTTAACATACAAATGGGAGCTTGCTCCTCCAAAAATGCCTTAAACGAGCGGCCGTGGTGGAAAAAAAACACGCGAGCGGTGCACAGAATTGCAGATTACGCCGCTGTTCTCCAATTATGAGTTTAAACTGCTGTAGTTGCAGGCGCTGCAGCAGCAAGATTGTCACTCGTGTCTTTCATTTTTCGGCTGACCAGCATCCAGTTCAAGATGCCATACGCAAGTCCAGCACATGCTCCCATTTGATATTTTTACTCCTAAGCTTCTCCAGCGTTTTTAAAATAACCTTAAACTGTATTAACACTGAAAAAAAACCTTTTTAGCGACCCCATATAAAGTCTTGTAGGCGTCGACTACTGATGCAGTGTTGTTCCCAATGAGGGAACACACTGCTGCTCAAAATGGCACAACCACAGCAACCGTTCAAAGATATTTCAAATCAGACTGCCATGAGTCTTCATCTAAAAGCTCAGCTTATCTATGTTTTAGAGTCGAGTCAACACTTCTGTGTGAAAAGAGCCTCGGCTCACTGGAGATGGAACTTTCCGAACCATCTTGGCAGATCTGCTTTGTAACCTCACTAACTTTGTTGGCTGAGGCTCGGAGAGATTTAATGCTTTTGCAGGGATTGCAAATCTGGGAGGAGGAACACATTTGAGAGTGTCGCGCAGTACATGATCCAATCTGATGTTGATATTGTTGTCTGTCTTCTACTACTGTTTTATAGCTTTTAAGGATCGTTTTATACAGGGTGCCTTTGACCTTGAGTCTTGCAATGATTTTATTTCATTTTTCCAGGTTTTCTTCTTCATTATTCATCCTAAACAAGGATTAACCACATTGTTTTATGATGACAAAAAACAATTGATCTTTAATGTTCTTTAAAATTGAATTGCCAAGTTACTGTGTAAATGTATTCTCGCCTTGCTTCTGCTTGGGTCTGTCCTTATCTATACAATACTTTTGTCCTCATGTGCAGCTTCGTAAAAATAAATCATTCAGCACAAGGTAAAGTAAGACAAAAATGAACAAATAATACAAAAATACTGTACCTGTTGAAAGTTAGAATGTGTGTTGGAATACAAAACCAAAAAAAAGCATTAATATAGATAGTAGGAAGACTGCATGGTAGCCTCCCCCATGAGTGTGTGAATGGGTTGATGAGGTTTTGTACAATGTGAAAAACACATTAAGTAGCTTTCAGGTATAGAAAAAGCACGATGTGATTATGGCCCATTTACATTACGTCACGTTTGACATCTCTATGATATACCATAGCAACCGATGAGCCTATCTTCAGTTCATTGACAAGCACTACTTTTGTGGTGATTAATCCAAGGAACTCTCACAACTCTTCTATGTCTTCTATATAGAAGTACTCACCAGAAGCAGTCACATGGACTGCGTCATTAATAACCATGAACCATTTACACCACTCAGCTGTTGAGTGCATGAGAGGATGTGACCAACCGTAACGAGTCATTTATCGCAGCAGAGGTCTGAGATGGCTCTCTGGTGGACGGCCTAATAAAATATTAACGGTGGCAATCTTACATCTTAAACATTTCATAACTGTAATTTCTTCCTCGGCCATCAGGAATGCAGATAATGTCAAATTTGTCATACAGGTTGCCATTATAAGTTATGCATGCTACCTAAATTGTAAATGTAGTTAGGTTGCTGAGTTTTGACAATTTTGTGAATATGGTCACATTTTGAATGATTTTTGTAACTACTATGAGTGCAAATATGTTGTTGTTACTGAGTGCATGGTTGCAGCATTCTTTTTATTCACTTTTTCTAAAGTACACCACCGACCACAACAGCAAGTAATAGTCCATGCACATTCACCAGTAAACAATAGAATAAACCTTAATATGTCACCACTATGACTCGACGTGACATCTCAGTGGTCATTAAGCGGACAAATGACTGTCTGAACTGAAGGGTTCAGGCAGTTGGAAATGTTGCAGGTTGTTGCAAAAGCGTTCATTTTCAAAGCAGGGCTATGCAGTTCAGAGTTTGTGCCGCTGGAGCCTATCCCAGCATGCTTCACAGCATGCACTGAGATGTTGACAGAAAAATACCCGCATAATGCGGAGAACCTTCCACCACCAACCTGCATGTCTTTGGCCTGTGGGGGGCGGGTAAGCAAAGCATGAACAGAAACCCACGCAAATGTTGAGGTTGAGGAAACATGCAAATGCCTCGCCGAAAGAACAAGGATCGGGTGGCATAATCGGACTTGTTTTGGTGAAAAGCCACAAGTCCAAACCACTAACCACATGCGAATAAGTGAAACAGACAGAGGGAAGGGGAGGGGGGGGTTGAGGAATAAGAATGAATCAAGTCACACAGAAGGAAAGAGACACCAGGTTCAGGACCAATTCAAATCCCATTCAAACAGGTGCACAAATGAAAGAGATAACCTTTTTTTAAATAACAAAAAATTATAAAGACCTGATAAAAAAAAAGTCAAAATCATCCACCTCCCAAATCAATTAACATTGATTTCACTTAATTTTGGTGACATTTCAACCAGCTCATCCAGCATTGACTCCAGCATACTGCCGCAGCAACACCAAACATTCACAGCACAATTACAGCACATTAGATTCCCTTGAATAAGTGATATTTGAGTTTTATGCAAGTTTCTCACTCTGCACCTCCAAGGGAGCTGTGAGGATGATGTGAAAGTTTCATGTTGCTTTTACAATACTGCTCCTCTTTCCCCTCTCTCACACCCTCTTGGGTTGTTTTCTGGGGCTTATTATTGAATAATTTCTATTATGAGGTATTGTGGAGATTACGCTTTCCTCTATTGAAGGGCGGAAAATGAGCTACAACTCAGCATTATCAGCTATTTGTCTGGGATGTAGAGATGAGAGCTTTGTTGTCCAGCACAGACAGCTCAATTGATGGATTTCTGGCAGTAATCTGTGATGCGAGGTGATTACTCAAGCATACTGACCTTAGTGCATATCCTATTACACAAATAAGACTTATGTGCCTTTGGAGGACAAAGACTTTGATTATCAAGTGTTATTATCATTTTAAAAATTCAGAAGTCACATTGATGACAGTGCATTTTTTGCGCAATAACGACCACTATTTGAGGCACAATTTGTCTTAAGGCTTTGCTCTGGTCGTCTGCAGAGATCCCCAAACTTTGCGCAAAGTTTCCATCAGTTTCGAACAGGAGAATCTCTTCAACCTTTCAGCAGAGAGCCAGTCGGTATTACTTGCATGCATGCATGCTCAGACACTTATCCATGGCTGTTTTTTCTGCTTTTTCTCCGTTTTTTCTATGAGTGTGTACACATGCTTTACCCGGCAAAAGCTAATACCATTAGCAAGAATGTACAACTATCCCCAAGAGTGTGTTCTCCATGCATAATTCAGCAGACACAAAAACTTTTAAAAATGTGATCATTTTTCGTGTCCCTGTGTGTGTGTGTGCGCACTGGCGGGTAGCAATCGAAGGACGGGGCTTGAAAGCGAAGTCCATAAAACCCTATTACGCATCCACACCTAAACTTTACCTCATTCCTGCGGAGGGAAAAAAGTACACCACATCATCAAACTTGTCATTTCTACTCCGTGTCACATTTCATAAGGGGCAAATTTTCCACACATCTGACAGAGATTTGCTTCAACTGCTAAGAATTACTTTAACCACAATTATTTAAGGATGCCTTTTCCATTTTGCCTCTGCAAGGTGCCAACAGCATCACATTGGAAAACAACTTAGTTCCACTCTCAAGGAGTCCCTAAAACGGATGTAATAAGAGTTATTACGTTGCCCGGAGGAAGTGATACCCATGCGGGCAGCATTTCTTTAAGCTGTCATTTACTGCGAACACCTGCTGTGCTGTTGTTGCAGTCCAGACACAAGGCAAATGTTTAGAATACAACACAGGGATAGAGTATGACTTTGTAACTCTATGAGGATTATGCAAATACTAATGCTATTCATTACCCTTGCAAGGGAAAATAATGGATTGGTGTTTATAAGGAAACCAATGTTTACTGTATTATGACATCAAGACATCAGGACATCAACCCCCCCTATCAGCCAGTCACTGGGTCCCATATTACACAACATCTCGCACTTTTCATCAGCCACAAGATTAAAATCCTGCCAGAAAGAGATGAGAAAAGAAAAAGAGACAGAAGGGAGAGCGCAAGGGAGAGGGAGGGGGGGGGGGACAAGTAGCCGATAGCCGCTCAAAGGAGCCGACTGTCTGTTGCTAGGCTGCATTACCAGACGTTTGTAGACAAGCTTTTGGAGGGTCATTTTCGCAAATGTACGAATTCTGTCTTGGCGTTTGCTCATTCTTTCATTGTCTTATCCGCTTACCCCTACTTGGGGTCTTGAGGTGCTGGCGCCTGTCCCGGCGTACACTGCACGAACGCGGGGGAAATACCCTTGATGAGGCGCCAGTCTGCAGATGGACTGACAGCGATCGCTCTCGCTTGCACCCATTCCACACACAATCAAACAAAACAACAAGGTGACGAGAGCACCTTTTGTAAACACTGATATCACATTGTAGCATATGTGCATAAAAACTGGCAAACAATCACACCATTACCTAAATCAACTCCTCAAATAGATGTATTATGGTAACATTTCACAGTCCAGTTCTAGATTCATTGACACCACAAGAGAAAGAGGTCGTCTCTGTTATGGCTCCACCTGAGTCACTCCATAACTCTTTGAAAGTGACAGCCCATCATAAGTCTCATTTCAGGGACACTCTTCGTCAATGAGCATCGAAATGTCACCTTATACTGCCAGTAGATAATCCGAGATGAGACAAGAGCTGGAAAAACATGAGCTTCCGCTGTCAAACAGGTAGAAACTCACTTTCACTGGCTTTGTCGTCACTTGCAGAGATGGGGATGAAATTAACTGCTATTCAGTGTAGACTGTTTACTTATTAAAATGACCCCAATGCCCCTCCTCCCTCGCTGAGATGCAGGTACATCTGACAGAAGCATGAAAAGTGTACAATAATTTACTCTCCTTCACTTCACCTCTAATCCTTTGTTCATTTTTATCT
This sequence comes from Mullus surmuletus, assembly GCA_903171835.1. Classification (NCBI taxonomy): domain Eukaryota; kingdom Metazoa; phylum Chordata; class Actinopteri; order Syngnathiformes; family Mullidae; genus Mullus; species Mullus surmuletus. The sequence goes on along the minus strand of CAESWR010001070.1, from coordinate 134,819 downwards.
CTTTGACAGAACAACGTGTACCCAGAGAAAAAACACACATCAGCCTAGAAAAAAATAAATGCAGATGACGCTCCACTACCTTGGCAGCCTTCATCCCTCAAAAGCCAACAATGATGCAGAAATATACCGGCACCTAAGCTCTGCCGGCGGGGCAATGCCAGACTCCGAGGAAAAGTCCACGTGAACCATGACATCCAGGTGAAGAACTGCCTGTTTACAAAGCAGTTGTTCTTTTCACTCCAGTGCAACAGGCGAAGCCCCGGACCAGCGGACTGGCTTTGGAAGGCAGATTGAATACCTGGATCTCATCAGCAGGGAGGATATCCTGCCTCCAGGAAATCGCACATATTGTGCAGAAAAGCAGAAGAACAAACAAGAACACAGCAGGAGAGCACAACATCGCATGCATTATTTGGGCTGTCTGCAGTGCTGTGTACTGAGCATTAAGTGCCATTAATTAGGATGGCTTTGCACCGCGTCCCAAGGCGGACCTTCTTATTTCCAGCTGTATACCGTGTTTCTGGAAAAAAAAACAAAAAAAACGATAACATGGGAATTTAATATTTATCTTTCCATGCTCCTTTAATATGGGCAACCAAAATGGCTTCATCAACTTCGAGAGAAGCAGGCGAAAATAAGGCTTGTGTTTTTCAATATATATATATATATATATATATATATATAT
>CAESWR010001070.1:118786-128809 GCA_903171835.1 Mullus surmuletus | reverse complement strand
CGGGGAGGAAGGCTATAGGATCCCGCGCGGTGAGATCGGCAGGGACGGATCCTCTCCGTGCGCCCCCGTCTGCATCCGCGCTGCGCGTCTGGAGCCTATAGTTTCCGAGAAGCGCAGAGAGAGTGACGGGCAAGCCGCTCTCGGCACGGCGCGGTGTGGAAAGCCCCTGGTGGTGATGGAGGGAACCGACAAAAGAGAGGGTGGGGAGGGAAGGAGGGAGAGAGAGAGGATGGAGTGTGTGTGTCCGTGTGTGTGTGTGTGAGAGAGAGAGACAGGGTGCGATCATCAGAGCCACCACATGAAACGAAAAGTAATTATGGGGGCACTTTTTGACAGAGCTTTGACAGATCATATTTGCACTGTAAACTTACTGGATGTCATCAAGCACGTCAGCCGAAAATCAACTATATGCAAATAAAAAAAATGGCAGAGAGGATTTAAAAAAAAAAAATCCAATCAAATCAAATAAGTTTTGGTCTCAAATTTGAGCAAACTCAGATTAATGACCAGCAAATATGGTGGAGTGTGAGCCCAAAGATATTAGAAACAGGCCCTGAATCCATGATTTTTCTTTTTAAGATATGGCTCTAAATTGTGAAAATACAAAAATTGAAGTGTTTTAACTTAAAATGTGGATGCTATTTTCGAAATGATGCGATATGACAACAGAAAACCCAAGCAGATGCAGAGCAGCTGTGTAAGCCTGTCACCACTCAAATGGCCGGAGTGAACTCTAAGAATCTGTAGTAAATTTGCGTTGAAATTGTGCCCCAGTTTATAATGTGGCGAGCAGATACGGTGGTCTGTGCTTGGAGAGAGACTGAGCAAATAATAAAACACTGGTGAATGAATCTTTTTGAAACTAAGGTTGAATTCTTCCTTTAACAGGGGTCCATTCTAGTTTTTTTCACTGTAAAAACAGCAAACCTCAAGTGAAATTGTGACTTTAAAAATGAACAGAAATTCCTATCCTTCACATAAAAAGACATTCAGCTTGGGCAAATGGCCTCCGTCTTTTTTTTCGAAGTTTTTAGTATTTGCGAGCATTCATCGGCTCCCATCGTACCGCACCACAAGAGTCCACACAGAAACGTAAACTGTGATTTTTTCTTTCCCTCACCGATGCGGCGTTGTATACAATTTGTCAAATCAGGCATTCTCATGGGTGAAAATGGTGAGAAGGGACTCTGCTGCCTTGTGTGCAACAATGTTATATATATATATATATATATATATACACTGTAGCTCCGTAATTGTGTGGTGGAAAACAAGAATGAAAAATTAAGAAACACTCAAGCACAATGGACCATGATGAAGAGAAGAGGGCTTTCAGATGAATTTTCTTTGCGTATTTGAGAAGGTGAAAATGTCAAGTGTGTCTGCTTCCTTGAAGTGGTTCACCTGTTAATCAGTGTGTGTGCGTCTGAAAAATATGTAGGGGGGAAATAATGTGACAGGGGAGACAGGGAGAGAGACTGTGTGAGAGACTGCAGTTTCTGCTGTAGATTGCACACCATCACCACCAGCCGGAGTCTCTCAGAGGCTCAGTCAGCAAGGTTAGGAAGGTTAGGAAGCTGATGTACCAACAAGGATTTTAAAAGCCAGCGTGCAGAGGCTGGCGCGCAGAGAGGCGGCAGAAAAGAGGAAGAGAGGTGGGTGGGGGAGTCAGGAGGGCAGGAAGAGGGAGAGCAAAGTTAAAAATGAAACGGGTTATATTTGTTCCAGTCTTGATCCCAGGTATGCCGACCGGGAGCGCGGCAGATAGCGCTCAAGCGGTTGGAAACTATGGAGGGAATGATTGGGATTTTTCACGAAGAAACACTCAAATGCTCCGTCTCGAGTGGAGCACGTGGCCTTGGCTGCATTGCCGCCTGCATAATGACCTTACAGCTTTCTTTAATGCGATATTGTTGACTGCTGCTCCGGCAGTCTGTTTAAGAGGTGTCAAACCCTCCATGAGGCAGTTTTCTCTCCTCATCACACTTTCTGAAACACTTGATTTCCTCGAAAACACTTTTTCCTTTCAGGGTCAAAGTCAATCAATACGCTAAACGGGCTCAAACTAAAGATTTCTAATCGTCTGTTTCCTTACGCCTCCTCTCACCACGTTCCTGCTGGCGTGGTCACTGTTCCTGGTCATTTTACATAGCTGGCATCTCTGGGGGGGGCTTGGAACTGCTGACTAAGGACATGTCTCCTGAATATTACATTTTTCCTCGGCAGCGAGGTGTTGAAACACTGCCCATGCCTATCGCTCAAGCACATAATGGGAACCGGAGACCAGCAGCTACAAACATAAATATCTCTGGATATGGTACTGTAAGACACAACTAGCAGCAGATCAATAGAGGCACTGAGAGGGAGTGAGGAGGGGGGGGGGCTGGAGAGAGGTGGGGGTTATCAGGGCATTTTACCAGAAGTACAGTCTATCTCTTATGTGGAGGTGAAGGCACCATCTTACTAAAGCAATCTATTTTCCACCAGTAAAGAGATTATCGCTGCAGCCACGTGACTCTGCATGCACACACACACACCTCTGTAATGCCACTTTGTGAGGGGAAACCAGCTGCTTTGAAAGAGCTCCACATTATCAATCAGGCTGGATTGTGTGCACAGCGACACTGTAACTGCCACAATCTGTCACAACAGCGCGCTCAGCGGGTTTAAGAAAAAAAAAGGGGGGGGGGGCTGGTGGTGGCCCTCTGCCCAAATCGGAGAGTACAACTCATCCTTTCCCAAACAGTAGATTGCGGGACAAAGCCGCTTCCGAGCGGATCAACACTTTTTACGTCTGTTTTCAAACAGGAAGAGCATTTCTGTCAACAGAGAGCTGATCCCGTTTACGCCCGTCAGAAAACTTCCCTGGACCGGCAGGCTGCAGGAAGGTGTAAAATCCTACTTTTTGAGACAGTGGCTTAGAAAACTGGTTACCGTGTGCTTTTAGAGGCAGCATCATGGATGGCTCCTTCTTTTTAAGATCCTGACCTCTGACACAGACTGCATGCAGTCAATATTGAGGTTAAGGCACATATTCTTGTTACCGAAACATTGGGAATAAGGCGTTTCCATGCATGAGCAAACTCCTGTATCCATGGTCATTGCAATCAATTGGTATAAAACGAGCGACACACAGAGAACGTCTTCTACAAACCCTGCTTGGCGTAACTTCCAACTCCCCTTTTTGTGGATCTGACTATCCCGCTACTTTCTTCCGCCTCCAAATGCTATGATGTTTGTGTCTTTCATCACACTTATGGAGTAATTGGTTTCCTCCTCGCTCCAAAAGTGTGGCATCGTGTTGTTTTTGCGTTTGGCCATGTTTACAAGTCGTTCCTGGACTCAAAAGACCAAGATTCCTTGCCAATAGAACACGTGCAGAACACAAATTCATGTTCATTGTTATGGGGAGATGCCGATCGGCGTATACATGATCAAATATTCAGGTTGGAAAAGGACTAACCCAGGGGAAATATGAGCATATTCCGGTTATTCATCGGGTTTTTGGTGTTTACATGGCCGAGTATAACCAGATTATTGCTAATATTCCGGTTAGAAAAGGCTAGTTTGACTGCATGAAAACGTACCCATAGTGCATAGCTCCTGGTTTCAAGGGGCAACGCTTCAATGGATACTGCTTGGTTTTTCAGGAAAATGGATCAGCACCCCGGATAGCGCCGGCTTTCCAAAGCTCCTTCCATTTGAGCGTGGAAAGAGCAAAAGGGTCAGCACCATGGACAGCACCTGGTTTCCAAGGAAAACAGCACCATGGAGAGTGCCTTGGTTTTAAGGCAATGACATCAGAGAACAGGTCAGCACCACAGACAGCGCCGTTTCAAAAGAGAGCAGGTCAGCACCATGGACAGCTCCCTCTCTAGTCCAGCAAACCGGAAAGCCAAACTGTTTTACATTGTTTTCTGAATGGCAAACTGAGAAAGAAAGAAGTGCTTCAAAGCCAATGATCGCATCACAGCGCAACGAGTTATTCATCCTGCCTCAAACCTTGAATCTCAGAGCGCGACAAGAAGTGGACGCAACAGTCAAAAGATGACTCCCCTCTCCCGCTCGAGTACGCCATCAAGAGGCGGACGGTGAATTCGCTTATTAACTTTTCCTTATTACTTCAGTCAAGGTAGTTGTTTCCCCCCCTCCGTGTCTCTCCGTCTCTGTCTGTCTGTCTGTCTGTTTGTTTGTTTGCAGAATTATTCAAAGCTGCTGAACCGACTCTCACCGCACTGTGTGAAAGGAAAAGGGCACAGGCGAAGTTGGATGCCATTACCGTTTGGGGAGGATCCAGGATTTGGGTTTTTTTTCCACTTGCTCCACATTTCTCCACTACTTTTGCATTTATCTCTCGGGGAACAAATATGGGGACGAGAAACATGGGGGACTTATATGAATATATTATTTGTTGTGTAGTGCTTATAATGACAAATCATTTGTAAGGCTATTTTTCTTGTTTGTTTGTTTCTTATAAGAAAAAATATCTGCAAACATACATGTGCGGTTCAGAAACAGTGAACTGGGACACTTAATCTTTTACCGTTACTCCTGCAATTTCATATTTTTACAGAGTAATTGCAAGATAAATATCAAAGCAGGAGTTAAAATAAGCAATGATGAGCGGTGGGTTCAGGACATAATGCACGACAGTGGGAGCGCGGTTCATACGGAGAGGGGAAAAAAACATTACAAGACTTTCCAGCCTGCCCTTAAAACAAAGCTGGCAGCCACGCAGAGCTGACCAACAGCGCTCCCCAACACTGCAACGCCTCACACCAACTCCATCACTTTGTTTATTAATTCAAAAGCGATGGTGGAGGGGGGCTCATTGAGGGTTCGCTCCAGCCATCGCAGGGCCATTTCAATTCAATTTAATACAATCCAATAAACTTTATTTATCCCCGCAGGCCAGATTTCATGGTGAATAAAAATACATTAGAACACACCCAACGAATTTAAAGATGCGCTGTCCTACGGAGGGATTTTTTTCAAGCAATGTTTGCTCATGTCCTGAATCCTGAAGTAGAAAAAAAAGCTCAATTTACATCTGAATCCCCAGCTGAGGCTTAAATCTGTCCAGCACAATTAGCGGTGAGCACAAGAGTGTCAATACTAGCGTTGTTCTGTCCAAGTTTGGAGGCTTTTAACATCAGGGGTTCGTAAATATCTCAGATGTCATTACCAATTCAAACGCAGACTCTCATTCAAAGGAGAGAAACGGGAGCTTTGGTGCACTTGTTCTATCAGCTTCGCATTCCATTAGATCTATCTATAGTTATACAGTTTTTTGAGCTATGTCAAAGTGAGGTACAGGCCCTAGGTTAAACTTAACACACCTGCCAGACATACCCCTCTCAGTTTGCAAAGATCAGAGAAGAGCAACCGCAGGCCAAAATCAATAGAGCATCATCCGTGTTTTATGTGGATTTCGAGCCACTACCTTCTTCTTGCATCCAATGCATTTAAACAATGCCTTTCAGTGGCAGGTCTGGGCGAAGACAAGTTGTCGCTATTCTTTCCTGCCTGACTTGTGTTATATAATGTAGAGAAAAGAAATGTTCTCGCTCTTCTTATTACTTATTTCTTAAAACTCATTCCTTCACCTTGCAGCGGTTTGAAGAATTTGATGTATAGCTGTTGCGCCCACAAAGCTGCTGTTTTTTTCCCCCCCTAATTTGCTTATTTCTGCGGCAGGTTCCAGCCGTCCATTGAAGGGTAAAGTCAACATGCAGATAGTACAAAGTCAGACACACACCCACACACACTTCTAACCAAACAGATCGCCTCTACACTCTCAACAGTCTGCAAAAACACAGCGGATCAAGCCAAGGAAGAAAGGAGTTGAAATCACAGCGCTGCTACCCATGAGCCATCAGACTCCTCAAGGAACCAGTAAACTTACAACGTCTGTCTCCTTCAATACCTTTATGCAACTGCCCCTAATCCAGGAATAACAACAACAACATTATTTTTAATATCATTCAGCCCCGTTTCTGTCAAAAACATGCCAAGTTACGACCCAAAATGCAGAAGAGAAAAGGTGTCGTTTTAAGTGGCATTTCACAAACAAGCTCTCATTTGACCTGCAGCGGGTGACAGTAATCGCACTTGTTTATTCAACTCCTTCTAAAAAACAATCACAAAAAAATAAACAGTCATGTCCGTCAAAATCTAGGGATTTTTGTTGTTGTTGTTGTTATCAGCCCTTGAAAATAAATGGAAGCACCTGCCTAAGTAGCTTGACATGAAAAAATAAGCGTTAGTAATTAGTCCAATTAAGATGACCGCATGCATCTGTGCGACAGGAAGTGACGTCATTAAATTTATCTCGCCCCATGATGCGGCTTATTACATGCAAATAAAGTTGTTTTATTTTTCCCCCCAAATTCTTTCGTGGTTTGGTTTAACGTGTGTATTTCATGAATGTTATCACACTTACATACGTACATTACATACTTATTCTTCTGGCGGGGAAATGTGTTGCTATGCGTTGTTCAAACGCCAACTCCGGAAGAGCAAACTACCAACAAAGTGGTGAACAAGATGCTATGAAGTTTTCAATCTAAGGAAACACGCGCGAAAGAAATCCAAAAAACTGACCTGAATACAGCAGCCGTCCGCATCTTTTGTGAAGTTGTACAAACTCTCATCCAGCTCTCGAATTTGACAGTTCTTGTAGGTGCGTTTTCGCCGAGCGGGGCGCTGTTTTACTTCCGGGTTCCCGCGCGAAAGCACGTGGTGCGTTCAAAGCCCTCTTGGAATATAGGAATTATCGCCTTACTTTCTTTTTTAATGGAATGGACTAAAATGGACAGTCGATGGGTCCATGGCCTTTTGTATTCATTTAGTTAGGGTCCCAAGCTCCTTATAATTCTACGAATAAATCAGTTTGATTGACATTATTGTACAATTACTCACTCGCCACAGTTTCCTTTGTGGTTATTCTGTATTTGGATGCTTAATCTTAATCCTGTTGACACAAAGGCACAGACCTTCACCAATTTCAAAGGAATTTCAAAGGAATACATCACGATATCAATTTATATCGCCAATGAAATTTCTTCCCTAAAAAATAAAATATCATTGCCCACACAATGTGTTGAGCAACACTATTCCAATGTTTTTCTTAAGATTGGTAACCCCAGTTATCTCACCCGTTTGACAGACGTCGGAAGCGTATTGGATCCTATCTAAGTGTTTATCTACTGCCGTATGTGGGTGGAGGAGACTCTCTGATATCACCGCCAGTCCCGTAGCCCACAGCTAGATCACAGTCCCCCAGCAGGGGTTGTAAAGTACCACGACTTGATAATCTGTGCTGATCTGATCCTATCTCCGCGCAGGCAGTGGCATCTCCTTCAAAGAAAACCTGTCAGTTGAAACTCTTGCAGATGCGATGTTGCTGCCGCGCTTCACATCCATTTATTCACCTAAACAATGCTGAAACACAACGTCGCAGTTTGAAACCATGTTGTGTATCCCAGCAAGGGGAAATGAGAGTGTGGGTACCAATCAGGGAAGTGCAATTCTTCCCTTCAGATTCAATGCTACGCTGCCAAACATTGCGGAGCGGAAACCACGCCGCCTCGATCCTAGGCAGGAGACCTAAAAATAGTCTTTCAAATATACCACATTCATCTTTCTTTATGCCTCTCCGAGACATTATACTGGGGCATAAAATCCAGTTATTTTCCTAAAGAGAGTTTTTTTAGTCATATGATATTAACAAAACATTGCATTACCCTGTGTAAGTATGTGTATGAGGGAGACGCCTTGTACGTAATACGGTGGCAGTTTATTGCATCCAAAGTCCATTTTTTTGAGATGTATACATGCATATATGGGGATACATTCGCATTTTCCGCTCATAATATTATCCTGGCACCAGTTTTCAAATATTCAAAGTGCAATATTCCACCGTGCTCCTATATTGAAGCGGTGCACGCTGTTAGATTTGAACACATGTGCAATTTGTAAGTACAGTTTAAAAGCCGCCGTAAGTCTCAAATCAAACTCTGCTCAATATTTCATGACCACCGCGTTCCCCAAACCCCATGTGCAGTTGAGACTGGATGCTACTGGTTGGCAGCGGTGGAGCAGCACAGGGGTTGGAATGCTTGGATGATGTGTAGTTGTGGCAGATGGCAGGATACGGGAAAAGTTTCTTCCTTTTTCTGATATTAAGCAGGAATAAAATAAATCTTTCCCCATAAAATCTCTCCCCCACCCTCTCTCAGGATTTTTTTTGTCTTGCTTTCTTTCTTTTGGAATGCCGCACTTTCATCCATTGCTTCCTACTTTGCTTTCTTATTTTTGGAACTATTGCTGTTATTGCCACTGTTGTTGTTACTATTGTTATCGCTGCCACAGCTATTAACACTATTATATATTATCACTGCTACGACTATTGCTGCTATAACTACCATTTGTATTATGTAGTTTACCCAAGTCAAACACACACATACAAGTACACATACACACACACACACACGTACATCGATGTATGTCTATTATGTTGTAAATATATGTAAAGTAAAAATAAAACATTTCTAAAAAGCAGGGATAAAATAAAACCGGTAGCACAGAGTCATGAGCATACAACTAGCTGTTACTAGAATAGCATCTCTTGTTGGTTTGAGATTCCTCAAGAGAAACGCTGAGCTACTAGTTCCAACAAAAGCATCTCGACTCAAATATTCTAACCTCAAGAGGATGCTGACCCACAAGCACCTCAACATTGCGCTCTCAGTCTTTTCAGTGACTCACTCTGACGAATGACTGAGCAATAGACCTGTTTCTATACATCAACTTTCATCTGGTGCTTCACGTGGGTAAGATGTGGGGGTGGGGCTGGAGACTGTGCCAGATGTGTTTATTTCCCTCTGAGCCGTGATCGTGAAGGGAACACTGTCTGTATCTGATTTAAATTATTTTTGCTTTATGCTCTTGGCCCTAAATGATCCTAGGTGCTGTTTTAGAAATTAGTTTCTATACATGTGTAAGTATGTATGTATAAGCATGTGTGTATTTCATTCAGTGTTCAAAGCAAATGGCACCATTTCTGCATCAGATAGAAGGCACTTAAAAAAGAAAGTGAACTCCCCATTCAGTAGCTGTTACCCAAGGACGAATGATTGAATTTGAATTGTGTTTGCATATATGAACCGTACTTCTTCTGTGAATGAATATAACAAAAGCATCCGCAAATCAGGGTCAGATGTACAAATCTTGAAATGGCTTTTAGGGCATTAAAGTGGTAAGAAAATCGAATGGCAGCAACCGATGAAGGCTTGCAGACTGACCAAGATCCATCATTTAACACAATCAACCTTTTAGAAGATCAGAATTTTGAATCTAGATCCAGAAAAGGGGCCTTTGTTGTAACTATTTCCTTATTGTTTACTCAGCATATCCCAGAGTGCCTAAATGCCCTAATGCATGGCATCCCCAAGGCTCTGTCCATGTTCCCATACTTTTCTTCATCAGCGTGATATGTATCCCTCAGTGAAAAGTCATTTTCACTTTTCGCTGGTGCCCTGCTAAGTGTTGCTATGGCGACAGCTCAGCGTACCCCATATTTGAATCCAATCTTTGAGCCCTTAAAAGCTTTAAGACAGAAAATTACATGGGTAGAGCAATTAATTATCCTGGCATGTGTGTCAGCGTTTCAAATCTTTCTGGCACCACTTGATCTGCTAATGACTGCCCGTCTCTGGGGGGGGGTGGGGGGGGGGCCCAGGACTTTGTGCACTATCTCTCGCCGGAGACTGTTTAGAAAAGCAGTCTCACAACAACAATAATAATAATAACATGACAGTGTCTGCTTGTTTTTACAGTTACAAAAAAAAAAACTTTCATTTGAAATAGCACACTTTTCTTTTAATAATTTAGGAGAAAATATGCCCATTTTCCTAAACAACATTAATTAATTACATATCAAAATCAGCAAAAACATTTGAGCCAGACTTTGCTCCATTCGGGGAATGAAATAATCTTTGCTGACCACTGGTCAAACAACCTCTC
>CAESWR010001070.1:92737-107400 GCA_903171835.1 Mullus surmuletus | reverse complement strand
CAAAATAAAAGATTGTTCATACTCTGATAATAAATACAACGGAAATAATTAATTATTTCTTGGGCGGCCCGGTACCAATTGATCCACGGACCGGTACCGGTCCGCGGCCCGGGGGTTGGGGACCACTGATATAGAGAATCCCTATATGGGGGAATGAGTGAGTGAACGATCTCGGACACAGCTGATGTATACGAAAATCCCGCGTCAGCTGTGTGAGTGGTGGCGACCATGTGTAGATTCTCAAGAAAATCTCCGTTGTACAGCTAAATCTTGGCTCCCCTTCGTTTGTGAAACAATATAATCGCACATCACGGGCCAACATCTGTGGAGGAGCAGGCAGACAGGCAGCCCTGCTGACAAATGGCCATTTTATAGCCTCGACGTTATCCGACGAAATCAACACACGCGCGGCGGGGTAATGGCGCCGGCTCCGCGCTTAAATCGGCTACGTCGGTATTTAAAATGAGTGATGATGTAGAGTGAGGCGATGGGAAGTTGCGCTTCAATACGCTTTGTGGCTGGCAGCTGCATCCCGGGCCCGGGGTCCCTGCCAAGCGATCGGCCTGTTCGGCTCCTCGATCAGCTGCTCGCCCGCTGTTATCGCTCGCGCATTGTGCCGGCGCAGCCAAGGTCGCGGGCGCTGGAAAAGCACGTGTGTCAATTAAGCTCGATTAAATACACGAGTGAGTCAGCCCGGCGCGCATGGTCACGAATTCAGGTGAACGTGGACGGGCTCTAAAAAAAACCCCACCTCGCCGATGGAGAAGATCCGAGGGTGATGCGAGGTGATCGTTTCATCTCTTCTGCCCGAACCAGCGCCGCTCCCGGCGCTTACATCATTGATTTTCAGAACCTTTGAAATGCTGAGTTTTCAGATTTGCACGCATTCTGCCTCGGCAGTCTGGCCAAAGAGAGTAAAAAAACATGGGATGGGTTTACACACGGATGCCGTTTGATTGATAAAAAAAAAAAACATAAATACATACATAGCTGAATACTATACACTGTAAAAATAGACCAAAAAAAAAACACTGAACTGTAAAGGTGGGCCGCTACATCACTTATCAGCCAGGAGGTGTAAAAGCCTCTACAGAGATTAAATACCCGGGAGCTGAAGAAGCCTTCTGGATATGAGTAATAGCTCGTTTGTCACCGGCAGCGGTAAGAGCGCGATGCAACTTTCTTACCCACAATAGCCGACGATTCATGATGGAGAAAAACCCCAAAAAAATGATAGCGAGAGAGAGAAAGCCGGCGAGATTCTCCGTCTGGCACCTGTCACTATCATAGATCTAAATACTCGCACTTTCCAGGGACGTGAATTACTGAACCCCTAATAATAAATGGGAGTTTTTCCTGCTGAAATGGGGCACGGGCTGCATATTTTAGGCGTTTGGCAGCCATGGCGGGTATCAGATGTGATGTGTAAATGCTTGGATTTTCTTAAAAACCTCAGGCCATGCGTGGAATTATTCTAGCTGCTCAGACTCCCAAAGCCTTTACGTGGCGGAGCTCAATGGACATGGCTGGATTTCTAGGCTTAATCAAACTTTTTCTTTCAGTGGAAGTGAGCTCTGTTTGAAAAACCCCCCAAAAGACCTTAGTGTCAGGACCCTGCATATGGGGGGATTCAACACTGGCTACTTTTACATGCAGCCAATTAACCCTTTTCTAACCGGAAATATTACCGAGAACCCAGTTGTGCATGGCCATATAAGCACCAATAACCCGTTTGAATAACCGAAATACGCTCATATTCTGTTTTTTAAAGACCCAAATAGTGTATTACACCTGTGTTACTCCTTTTATAAACAAAATATTCAATCATGTATCCGCCGATCAGGATCTCCCCATCAAAAGGAACGTGAATTAGTGTTGTGCTCATTTTCTATCAGCAAGGAATCTTGGTCTTTGGAGTCCAGGAACTACTTGTAAACATGGCCAAAGGTGAGAGCAACACCACGCCACACTTTTGGAGTGAGGAGGAAACCAATCACTTCATCAGTGTGACGAAAGACACAAACATTCCTGGCGTTTGGAGATCCACAAAAAGGGGAGCGCAAAGTTACGCCAAGCAGGGTTTGTAGCAGACCTTCTCCGTGCGTGGCTGCTTATATCGCCATATCACCATTGATTACAATCACCATGGATACAGGAAGAACCCTGTTTTCTAACGCATGGAAACGCCTTATTCCCAATATTTCAGTAACAGGAAAAATACGTACCTTAACCCCAATATTGACTGCATGCACTGTAGCCAATGTGAATCTAAACATTTACAGAGGTAGACGAACGAGAGGAGATGCTGGCGTGCTCGGAAATTCCAATTTATTTATTTTTTTTAGATGGTGAGTGCATCTTCCAGGATTGCAGGCAGGTTTTACCCACACCAATCCGGCGCTCCCAGATTAACACAGGAGCGCTGCAGAGATAAGTCGACCTGAGGAGCGGGGCTGTGAAGTTGCCGGGACGGGGTGTCTCTCAGAAAGTTCAGTGGAGGCTTTGGAGAATATCAGCATGGGGTTACGTGTGTGTGTGGGTGTCTGGTGTGTGTGTGTGTGTGTGTGTGTGTGTGTGTGTGTGTGCCTGGGTAGGGACTTTTTGAAGCACAAGTATAAACATTAAATATAAAATGATGCTTACATAACATGGACCTTCAGCCAGTGCCAGGCTCAATGGTATAATTTTCAGGAACAAATTGCTCTGTGTGTGTGTGTGTGTGTGTGAGTGTTTACAGTGTGTTTAATCAAAAGTGTATGATTTGTCATTCTCTGTGAGGACAGGAAACATCAATATTAGATTGAGAATCAGCTTTTTCATATATATCCTCTCTACTACTGAGCTGTATCATTCTTGTATAGGAGGAGATCATGGCCACTCACCATGCCCATTCACACACACACACACACGCTCCATGCCTACGTACAAACAGATGTTTTCGCAGCACATCTGTACAAAAACCATCACATTTTTCAGATCGGACACATTCATTTTTACCCTCTCATCTTCCTTCCTTCCCCACTTCACAAATCTCTATTCAGAGCTGAGTGAAAACAGCTACTCACTCAGCTCTTTGTCGTAGCTTTCACGAGCGCCTCGGTGGCGGCGTTGAAAGGAAAAGGTGCCGGGTTGAACTCAACTCAGGGCCACGGCCGCTGACATCTCGGAGCCTCTTTGGTTCTGCATTTGTGAGACTAGACTACCAGACTCAGCTAAATAAGTGTGCCCTCTGTCCGGGCCGCTTCCTCTGCTTTGTTGATAATTTTGCTGACAAAAAAAAAAGAATATATATATTTTAAAATACTGCAGACTTGGGCTGTCACGTTATACTGGTATTGACGATAATTGTGGTATTATAGAGTGTAATTTCAATATCCTGTTAAAAATGCGCATATGATAATATCGTATAAAGGATCCAGCGCCATTTGAAAACAGTGTGTGTTTTACATCTGCACCTTTGTTTTCACATTTGTCTTTATACCACCTTAGACAGGTAATAGGATTGTGATTAATCTGCCAAAAGAGAGAAAAATAATCATAAAGAAAGATCCATTTCATTGGTTGCACCATTATTATTTAAATGTTTGTGATGATATCATTATCGTGACACGATAATTGTGAAGTGAGAATCTGTTATAGTGACAGTTCTATTGCAGACAAATTATAAAGCGAACATTGACACACTGTGGTCGCGACATGGATGAAATCAAATATCTGAAATAGTTTATTTGAAACAGATCATGTTAATATATTCAACATAATACGGTAAGCAGAACAGAACAGATTACAATTTCTGAACATCTGTCCCTGTCATAAATCTCCACTCACACACACACACACACACACACACACACATTTTATTTGTCTAATAAAACACAGCGCTGTAGCTCCTCTTGCTTAAACATGCGGTAAATCCGCAATGACCCTAACGCATCCCATAAGCCATCAGTTGCAAGAAGCCACCAGTTTGGGTGCAGGAACCGAGGCTTTGCAGGGGAATTTCATGCGCGTATGCAGCAGTTTCTCCCTCTTTAGCAGAGAATGAAAGGCAAGACCGGAGTTTGTGCTCAGCATCTGGTGTGTGACAACCTCAGGGGGGCCTCGGGGGACACTTTGACAGGGGCACTGACGATGATACATCTGTGACCTTTCTGTTTCCCAGGATAAAAATGAATGAGCGGCGAGCTGCACGCTGGCACAATAAAGAAAAAAACAAACAAACAGTGAAAGACAAATAAGTGCCTCCTTTTTTAAAAAGCTTTATTTGCTTATGTGGGATTGGTAATCCGGGCACGGAGACGACCGCTAACCTGTCATCGCTTTTTTGTTGAGTCCATTTCACAGAACATTTCAGAAGCAAAAGCAATTTCTACTGCGGCATTAACGGAATTGCAAAGATGTAATTGATAGTCATTTGAACACAGACAAGAAACATTTAAAACGAGACTAATGTAACCAATCTGCCGGATTTATATCCTTTTTTGTTGTTTTTTGTTCCGATTAAAGAATTTCCGAGCTTTGATGCCATGGCTTCCAATAATCTTCAGTTGACTTCTTTTTAATACTTGGCAGTGTAAAAAAAGACACACACACACATAAAAACCCCAGCATTCTGCAAATTAAATATGTATCTCTCACTTCAAACTGCAGGATCAGACCTTCCGCCAAGCTCCGTCTTTGCAGCCGGTAAAAGGTCTATTTCAGTGAGTTGCCGCCGCTGCACACCTTATCTCCTCTCCTCGGCCATTCACAGACAAAACGCGCGCGGTAAGCCATTCCTCCAGTGTACAAGACTTATATTATATTATTCTACGCGGCTCGTACGACGATGAATTCTATAACTCATGTTTGGGAGCACTACAATAGCTCCTGGCCGGGTTCCATTCCCCCGCCAATGACTGCGGAGAGGCCAGGTATTGTGCAGGAATGTTTCCTCCCCCTCCGCCGCGTATAAATCAGTCATCGCCATTGAATAACCAACTGCCAGCAGATGAAGGGCCACATGAATCTCCCGTCCTGAGAAAATATCAAGCGGCGTGCGGCCACAGGGAAAGCCTGAGAGATGCTTTCAGGTTCAGAATGGAACAGGAAAGCCTTTTTTTGGGTTAAGGTACAGTCCCCGCTTTGGATGACCTGTCCTCAGTTATAACTATCCCCGAAAATGTCCCCAATTTCAGCGTTAGACAACAGTTATTACGGTAGTCGGGTAGGAAGCAGAAAGCGCAAGGAAGCATATTGCACGCAGACTAGAACAACAGTTATTACGGTAGCTGTGTAGGACGCCTATAGCGTGAGGGAGCATGTTGCACGCATACAACACTTATTACGGTAGCTGTGTAGGAAGCCTATAGCAGCATGAGGGAGCATGTTGCACGCAGACAACACTTATTACGGTAGCCACATAGGAAGCTTATAATGTGAGGGAGCTGTCAAAAAGGCAGAAATACACTGGTAGAAAAGAATAAACAGCGCTGAGAAATACCTTGGCATACCTGAACCAGCGCCCGTTTCCTCCACATCTTTAATGGAGCCCATTAAACTCGGACCCCCGCTAAATTATTCATGCGTCCTGCGAGGAGCCATGGGCTGCATCATCAGTCAGCCATCCCGTACCGGATTAGTCTGTTGAATTTAAATACAGCAGGCTGTGTGATGTGACCTTTCATCAGCCGAGCCGCCCCATCAACCCGACTCGGTGGTCTCCAGCCATGGCAGGTGAGCAGCGTGCCACCAAATGCCACGAGGATCGCCAGGGCAGAAAGCCGTTCCGCCGGGCCGATCGCTTTGAATTCCCGACAAATGCATTCGCGTTTCCAGGCTTCTTAATTAATTTCGACAGCATTAACATTTGAAAAATAGCTGTTTCTCTACGCCTCCTTTACGGCGGGAAAACCAGACATTTATGGAGGGAGATGTTGCAAAAAATCCCGACTGTTTCAAACCCACAGCGAGAGCCGAGCCGGGAGGGACTTCAGTGCGGCGGTTCCGTCCTCCAATCGGCGCTCTGCAGACGCTGGCTCCGGTGCAACATGGCAGCATCCATATCTGGTGTTTTCTTGGCCTCGTGAGTGAGTGGAAACTGGTCGCCCAGTCTGTGATTAGGCTTATCGCTGCCAGATAAATCTCTCTCTGTAATTTTGCGACATGCAGGGTTTTGAAGTGTGCAATTTGGTTGGACGTTCCTGCAAACCAGCTTGACGGTTCCTCCCCGACCGAAGCCTGAGGAATACTGATGGAAGGGAGGCGAACAAAGGGTGCACTTTTAACTGTCTGTGTGTAGCAATGTCCGCCAGCCACAATATCAATCATTTGACAGACATCTGCATAGGATTGCTGTCTGGAGGTGAGCAGGAACTGGTATAGATGTTGAAAAATTCCACACACACACGATATGATGCCAAAAAAAAAGATAAGTATGGGGTTGAAATGCTCTTATCGGCAAGTAAAACAGTAATAACCAGATTGTGGTACAAAGTAGAACCACCGACCGAGGTGTTTGTGATGGATGAATACAATTTGAAGAAAAGTGGAAAAAAGGTTTTTTTGTGTATTGTTGTTTTGTGAAATGTCGTGTTTTATGAAATCTCGTGTTTTGTGAAATGTGTTTTCTGTGATGATGTTGTGTTTTGTGGAATGTTGTTGTATTTTATCAAATTTGGGGTTTTATGAAATGTGGTATTGTGTGAAATGTTGAGTTTTCTCCAATGACGTTGTGTTTTGTGGAATGTTGTTATATTTTCTGAAATGTCGTGTTTTGTGAAATACTGTGTTTTGTTAAATGTCCTGTTTTCTGTTATGTTGTGTTTCGGTGAAATACACACTCAGCGGACTGAAATCATTGCATTGTTCGTTCTCAGTGGCGTTCACATCAACACTTGTGTGACACGCTTGCGTTTCCTCCATAAACAGCTGGATGTCAGCGCCCAGATGTGGAGTGGCGCCCGCTTGTTCCATTCTGTCAAACACACGACACGTGCAGAAGACTAAACAATGCTGCCGTTTTTATGCTGAACAGCTCCGTGTATGAATGAAAACACGTTTATTGTTGATTAATTATTCACAATAACTGACACAATGCCACATGTGGAGGAAAAAAACGATGAAGGTTAAAGGTTTGAGGCAACAACATTTTTCTGCGGATGACACACCGAGGCTGATGTTCTTTAGAAGCCGCTGGCAGCGAGGAGGTGCGTTACAATATTCAAGTGCACACTCATATCTGTGCTGTTCTTACGCAGACACGCAGACGCCTCCTTACAACACAAACAAGGAGTTGCACTTAAGCGCTGGCATTTTAATCAAGCTGGCGAGCAGGAGAACGAGAGCAGCACGTGCCAGCGGCGGAGGGGAGAGGCAGCCAAAACAAACCGGCGTGTGGCGAGTGAGCCATCTCGCCGAGAGTGCAGCAGGTTTCCCCCCCAACATGTCACAGTCACAATTAGCTGCCACGGCCCGGATCGTCCAGCGCTGCGAAAGGCCATATTTCCTAAATTTAATGTGGCGGTTGACATCCGATTAGGTTTGGACGCACAAAAAGCCCACGGTTTGGATTCAAATTTTTTTGCGGGTCAGTTGACGCCGATTAGCGAGTGAGTCGTTCGTTAATGGAACAGAAGCTTTTAGTTTCGGGTTAATTGTGGCCAATATGGTTACATTCCCATTTTTCATTGTCTCCCTCCGTCATGGTCGTGTTCCGTTAGACCACGGGTTCTCAAAGTGCGGCACGCGGGCCGATGGCGGACCGCAGAAACATTTCTGGCGGCCTGCAATGAATCACAGATGTTGGTTTTAATCCAACTGTACATTGGCTTTGAAAGGATGAATCTCCAATTTGGGGTCTTTAGTGTCATCTATACAGGTGTGGTTTAGACCTCATCTGACCTCATTCCCAGTTTCCATGTTTCTCAAGGTTTTCTCAAGTTTTGCCAGGTTTAGCTCCATTTATTAATCAAAATGTGGTTTTTACACATTACTGGGTTTTTTCCATTTTCCCCCTCAGTCCAATGTTGGGTTCCTAAATTGTCAGTTTGCAATCAAAACTTTGAGAACCCCTGCTTTGGACTATTAGAAGGCATCTGTCAAACTGATCTAAATATAAGTGTGTGTGTGTGTGGTTTTTTTAAAAAGATGACTTTTCTTTGAGGCAGTTTCTGGAAAAAAAAAAGATGAATGTCAAGATAAATCCAAGTCAGAATTACTTATTTTCTAAGCATCATCTGTAACCTTTTTTTCCGGAGGAATTCAAGGTCCACGGGTCACAAATCCTTCTGTCTCTGGTACTCCCTGTCACTTTGTCTCATAATACGCAATGAAACGCACAGATTTTCTATGGGGTAATAGAGCAGAAAGTTGATTCTGTGATGTTGATCCGCGTATTTAAACATTTGAACCGGTATTCCTTCATAACTCATGCACTTTTGCCACAGCTCAAAGGAAAATGCAGGCGTGCTCCAACTATGTGAGCATCTGTAACTTTTTTTTTGCAAGAATTCATGGTCTACGGGTCACAAATCCGTCCGTCTTTGGTACTCCCTGTCACTTCCTCCCATAATGCGCAATGAAATGCACAGATTTCCTATCTGATTATAGAGCTGAAAGTCATAACTCAGATGCAGTTGCCACCACTCAAAGAAAAATGCAGGCGTGCTCCAACTGTTTGAGCACATTCAGCCTCGCAGAGCTGCGAAAACGCCCGCGCACACACTGTTTTCACACACTATTTGCAAGAGGCCATATTTTATTCCAAGCCAATGAGGCCTGCTAAAGTATCCCCAATGCACATCGGGATACTTGTATATGGAGCATCATATGTTCCTATTATCTTAAGTTAGATGTATGGGCATGTTTGGAAAGCTGTTAGTTTCACAAGTAATCGGGACTGTGAAATCAAATCCTGGATAGCTCATGCGGACAGTTCTGGTGGACGCCCCGCCAGCCGGGACGCCTGGGCATAAATCATCGTACAAACCGAATATGCGAGGGCTGAATGGCGCTCTGTAGCCGCTATCACAGCTCTGGGTGGGCCGTGTTATCTCACGCGGGGGTTCGGTTTAGTCCGTACACTCCTCTCCAGCGCCGTGTAAAAAGCTCTGGCCCCCGCAGCCCCAGCCAAGCTTCCCCTTCATCTTTTTTTCATGCCGGCGCTGCTTTGGTGTCGGCTCGGCGGTACACCTCTCCAAAAAAATTAAAAAAAACGACGCCGCTGACCACAACAGAGTCGCGCAGGACATGCTGGCAGATGTACTCGCTGGGAAAAAAACGGCGCTACTTCTTTCAAATCTCTCCCAAAGAACCGTAATGTGTCAATCCTCTGCCCTTTCTGGTTTTTGAAGCGGCTTAACAATAAGACAATACAGTGACATGGAGAGAGAAGTCAGAAAGTCAGTTATGATATTAGTGATAGTTTGGACAATAATACTGATAGTTACAAAGCTTTCATTTTTATTATTATCATTATTATTATTAGTAGTAGTAGTAGTAGTATCAGTAGTAGTATTATATAATAATAATATTACTATTATTACTACTACTAATATTATTATAAATCAAAAAAGTAAACAAATAGATACAAATATATCACTTTTAATAACACTGACAACTTAGATTTTTTTGTAGCAATAACAATTATAATAATAATGTATTATAGGAGGCAAATCTCGTATGTAATTAGAACTTCGTTATTCAATTTTGTTTTCATTTTACCCTTCAATTTTTACCGCTTCACTTTTACTCCGGTCCGGCTATGTGGCGAGTGGTCCGAGGTCGTAGGCCGGACCCTTGTCTGTGTTCCCTCAACCTGACAGCGGGGGAGTCAAAGGCTGCGTGACCCGGTGCCGAATCCACACAGATCGACAACAGAAAACAAGAAAAAAATTCCTCTGGTTCAGAATTGTTGTGCAGTGAAACAGCCCACTCCCTCCATCTCTCAGAGGAGAGTCGAAAACATGGAGATCCTCCCAGCGGAGGAGAGGCCGGCTGATAGAGAAGCACGAAACCTGTCTGAGCTTTGTGAGACTGCGCAGCGATCCGACCCGCTGTGACCCTAAAAGGTAAGTGGCCGTCAAAGTCAACCCGAGCCCATTATTGTGCCACTTGGTTTTCACATTCTCCACCCTGCTGCTGCTGCTGTTTAAATCGTACAGTGCAATTACGGCTCATTATCATTTTCTACCTATTCTTTCCGGAGTATTCTCTTGATTTTGTGTGTTTTTTAAGGTAGGGAGGGGGTATCTTTAAATTGTTGTTTACTTCTTGCAGAACGGTTATCGCAAAAAAACAGTCCCTTTTGTGTGACTGTACTATGATTGCGCCTCCAGTCGCGCAAAGAACAAAATGCAAACAAAACTGCTGATCAGGTCCCACAAAGCATCAAAGTAATTAAGAGATAAATACTCGGTTGGTTTTAAAATGCTAATGTTCTTGTAAAAGCGTTTCGAACTGCGCCGTCAATCACATTTCCGCAAACTCCGTAAAAGGAAATAGAAAACGAGAGGAAGGAAACTGCGTCCCACATCATTCGAAAACAGAGGAGATAATGAGTACAGCGGCCTAATGAATACGCTCGCCTTGGATGGTCTTGAAAGTGAAAGGAGAAATCAAAGAATGCGGTGTAATTCTCGCACCCGGCTCTGCCTCTGATCCCCGTTTCCACCTTGGCGTGTCGGCGGAGATCTGGCCGACCCGAGAACATAAAGCTGTCATCAAAGCGAAAGAAAAAACAAACAACAAAAAAGAAAGTGCTGTAGCAGTCTGTGCGCTGCTGATACTTACGATGTTGGAGCACTGACCCGCTTGTTGCCGGGGGGGGGGGGGAAGGAGAGTGTGCAGACAACTCACAAATAAACTGCGCCGTCATTGGATAGAAACAATAAAATCTCCCGCTCTGTGATTGGACGTTTCAGAGGTAACGTCTCGGCGGTGAAACAGATCGGGGGCGCGTGGCTTTAACCCACAGGCATTACCTCCGTTTATCTCTCGCAGGTAACCAACCTCGGCAAAGTGCTGGGAGGGGGTTCCGTGGAAGCGGTGGTGGGGAGGGGGCTAATTATTTACGAAGATAACGATGTGGGCGTGTAGCAGACAGGAAGTCGGACAGAGACAAAGGAAAGGTGCAGAAGTGCCGCTTTTGAGCCGCCAGAGCGAGAGCCAATGAGGCCACGCTGCTGCCTAATGCAAAACCATTGGTCTTCTATCTAGGTCTCAATTATTCAACAAGAAACCCACCCGCCCCCCCCAACACCACAACCCACCCACCCACCCCCCTCTGAGAAGAGAGTAGATATTGGACTCTACATTACCTCTCGACAAGGGAATAGTGGGACTGCAGTACATTCCACCTGAGAGGCTGTTCTGGGACCGGGCGCCGGCTGTGCCCCTAATGACATCATCCATTTCTTGGGGCCTCCTGGAACACGATTATGGTGATTTACAATTTATTCACATCTGTTGTGGTGTTGAATTCCTTTGTGCTCTGTTCAGCTGCTCGGAGCACCGTGATCTACTTCTCCGGGGCGCTGCAAATAGCCGGCGGTGGCTCGGCAAGGACCGTATTAAAACACATTTTAAATGCGGCTGCAATTGACCATTCGTCTAATCGCATACAGAACCACCTGCACTGACCCCCACCAAACCCCCACCTCCCCCACCCCATCTGCACTGTACACATATGTGCTCTGCGTCGGGACAAATATTATTACATCACCCGAGTGCTTCACATCTGTCACAGTAAATGATCTGCATCACACCACAGGAGTTACTGTGAACTGTGGGGAAAACCCATTTAAAATATTAAGCCGGACAGATGTCACATGTGTCGTTTCCCCAATGAATCACCGGAGCAGGAAGACGTAATGCGGAAAATTGTGATGATTGTGCATTTCAGGGGACGTTAACGGTCCACACGTCAGAGCTACTGCGTGGAAACAGTATTAGTATAGGGTGGAAAATTGACAAAATGGGCTAAAGGACCCATTATTCTCCTACTTGCTCCCCCTTGCAGAAGTTCATGGTCACTTTTTTTTCTTTTTATGTTGAATTACACTCCAGTTACTACTACTTATTAAATGCAACAACAAATAACAATATATATATATATATATATATATATATGGCTGCTACTACTACTTAATATGATAATTATGTAAGTAATCATAATAATTATTATTACTATAAGAAAAAAAAGAAAATGAGATTTTTTTGTCATATTTTGACATCAAATATAGAAAAAAAATATTTATAAAAAATATATATAATACATATCAAAAAAAATGTAAACAGTAAAAATAATGAATTAGGCCTGAGGAAAAGCTGAATAATGTACAAACGGGTACAAATTTGTGAAATTGTGCTATAAAAATCTAGTGATAAACAACATTTCACACACACCACCAAAAACCAACATACACATAAATCCATACACAAGCAGACGTGTTCCTAAAAAGCTCCGTCTCTACATGCCGTCTAACTGCACTGAGCCTCCTTTACATTTCCTTTACGTTGCATCACTCAATCACACTCGCTTATAAAAAGCAGGCCGTCGCCGTGCAACCTTCTCATCAGAGGCGGTCAAAGGCTCAGTGTCTCGCTCAAGTACATATTGAAACTCTCTGGGCAGCAGCCGCGCTACCTCCGACAGCCGCCGGCGGGAAGGCAAGCAGGCGCACACGTCGACTGCACGCGCTTTCATCATTTCTTTATTATCTTAAAGTGAGAGCGGGAGAGCATTAAAAAAAGAGAAACGTAGAGTCAAGGGTGACTCTTAACAGCAATAACATCCAACTCAACAGGTGTGAAAAAGACCACGCACCGTCGATCCTGCTGAACAAATGCACATACGTGTAATTGTGTACATATAGTAACTCACTACTTCATTCATGTTAGACATGCAGTACAGCGGGGTGCGAATCACATCACATAGCGGCGAGCTCCGGCGGGGATTATTTATATCGTGTTGTTGCCAGCTGTTGAACTCACCTTGGTTGACCTTTCCCGCGCAGATGACACACCTCATGTTGAACGCGCTTGATGTATGAAAGATGGGGGTTTATCCCCGTCCCACGCGCCGCTCGCACATACATCACCCAACCTGCCAAAGTAATGGAGCCGGTGTCTGCCATCTGCACACTGGTACGGGTCGATGGGTGCGAGGAGGCGCTGGCCGTTACTGGCCGTTAAGCAAAGCCAACTCCAATCGTTTGAATAACTGGGAGCGGCTGCGCGCGAAACGGGATGGTGGCGGCGAGACGGCGAGTCCATTTGACAGGAAACCTCGTTCTACGCGTCATGACAATAACTATGTTTACATGCAGTCAGTATTGAGGTTTGGCTACATTGGCTACATTGGCTACATTCACATGCAGTCAAATAAACCATTTGAATAATTGGAATATGCTCATATTCGGGTTTTGAAACCCGAATATTATTACTATTATTACTATGCTACACTATAATATTACTATTAATATTATTACTATTATTATTATATTATTACTTATTTTCTAACCCGAATTTGATCATGTATAAGCCGATCATCCCCATCAAAAGGATGCTTGTCAACGGGTTTCAGCAACCAGAATATGTACCTTAACCCCAATACTGACTGCATGTAAACGTAGTCATTGGGAATAAGCGGTTATTCCTGTATACATGGTCATTGTAATCTATTGGGATATCCTGATCAAAGCAGCTATACATGCCGTAACTTTCCTCATAACTCGCATAACTCCCCTTGTTGTGGATCTGTCTATCCCGCTACTTTCTAGCGTCTCCAAACGCCAGGATGTTTGTGTCTTTCATCACACTGATGAAGTGATTGGTTTCCTCCTCACTCCAAGAGTGTGGCGTGGTGTTGCTCTCGCCTTTGGCCATGTTTACAAGGAGTTCCTGGACTCCAAAGACCAAGATTCCTTGCAAAATAGAACATGCGCAGAACACTTATTCATGAATTACTTAATCAGATTATTGGTGTTTACGTGGCTGAATGCACTGTGGTTATTACTAATATTCCGGTTAGAAAAGGCTTATCGACTTGCATGTATTTAAATGTAGCCAGCGAGTGTTACGGCAGCAGCGACCCAGTGAAGGAGAGGGTTGGAACGTTTTTTTTGTCTTTATTTTCTACACAGATGAGCGCTAATGATACAAGAAGCAAACTCTGGAGAACAGATAAGGTTTTATCAGATGAGCTAAATTGGGAAAATTGGCCGTGGCGATCATGAAATCAGCGCGCGAGGTAGACTATAAAATAACGGGGGATGAAGAAAACTGTACTTCTTCGACGTTTGTCTCCGTGCGATGAATTGCCGGAGTTGGAGAGGTCACTCTCGACACCTACATCTGCTTCGATGCCATTTCCCTCCTCTTTAACCTAAAAAAGAATCATTTAACATAACTGAAATATCAAAAGCACCGACAGCGACTTTTAATTAGCTTCTTGGAAGTGTGTCTGAGTGTGTCCGTGGTTCATCAGGTTCATGCGTGTGTGTCTGTGTGTGTGTGTGTGTGCGGACGTGTGACATAAGCAGTTACGTGTTCCTCTACATGTGTCGCGTGGAATCGAGTCGGAGCGAACATCCCAGCAGCACACTTCAAAGAGCTCAGCAGGGCGGTGACTCAAGCCCCAACGAGACCATGGGAGGAAATCAAACACGCTACCTTTTTTTTTT
>CAESWR010001070.1:63840-79200 GCA_903171835.1 Mullus surmuletus | reverse complement strand
CTCGCAGCGAAGCCGAGTTTTTCCCAGGAGACGCTCGCTTCGCTGCTTCGTATCAAGTGGCGGGAGCCGAGCACCGCGTCCTACATTCGCTTCTGTCCAAATAAAAGTAAACAACAAACTCTTCCGATTCGGTGTTGGGACGACCTGATGACGCCCCGTGACAAACATTTATTTTATTTCATTTTTTTCAGCCTCACGCGTCAGCAGCTATCGGCCTATTCACGTTGTTTCGAGTAGCAAGCAAAGATTTATGTGCAGCAGACAGTGAATATTAGCCTTTGGCTTCACGGGACCAGATGGACGATCAATATTACTCAGACCATTGATGGCGAGCGGAGGAGCGATCTGCTACTTAGAGGAAAAAAAAGAAAATAAACGAGGTAGTAATTGAGCGTATTTTACATGCTCGATTGAATATAGAATATGTGAGAGACGAGCGCTTTCACTCACATCTGCTTTTCTTTGCCTCGTCATGCAAAGGGTGAGCATAATCATTTATTTTTTAAATTTTTGCTATGCTTTTTTTGGGTATAAATATATTCTTGGGTAGATTATATATTATTACAATTGATTCTTTATTTATATATATATATATATATATATAAATGATATAATAAAATAATAATAAATATATTTTAAAATATTATTATTATTATTTCATATTATTTATTTATTTTTAAAGTATCTTTAATGAATTTAGTATGTTTTTTCTACAATTTTTTTATCTTTCGTATATGGCATTTTTCATTCTTTGCTTTTCCATCGGGAGCTCCGTTGTTTGTAAGAATTTCCCTTCAGGGATCAAGACACGTAAATTCTGATGCTGATTCTAATTCAGCTTTATTCCCCCCTTTGGCAGTTTTTTTCCGACTCACTGTTTTGCCTCTCCGCTACGATAAACTCTGTCCCCCTTGGTCCGTACCGACCCGTGTATCCCCCCCCCCCACCTCCACCCCCACCTCCACCCCCCCATCACCGCCGCCGCCTCCACTGTGTGCCCGAATATGCAACTGCGTCACATAAAGTGGATCCTGCAGCCGGTACAAAGCTGGCAAAACACCAGCCTGCCACTTGGCTCTGGATAGATCAGTGGGTGGGTTAGGTGTGAGAGTGTGTGTGTGTTTGTCTGTGTGTGTGTGTGTGTGTGTGTGTGTGTAGGGGGGCAGTTTTGGGATTCCCTTGCCTGTCAGAGTCTGGCTTAGCCATCCATCAAGTCTGTTTTTATAGGGCTAAAGAGCTAAACCGCAAGCCTGGGGGGAGGATATTAAGGGCCCGACAATGTGAGCCGAGAAATTGATCTATTTAAAACAGCAGTGGCGACGGCGCCGGCAATGGCGCAAGATTTGTGGCGGCCCCATTGACTTGCCACGCCTTGATTAGGTCGGCGTGGCCTGTGGGTAAACACTGTCAGGGGTCAGTCGGGGGTCCCGATACAACTTTTTCACTTACCATATGATACCGATATTACTTATTTTCTAGTATGGAATGTTGGAAAAGGCTTTATCAATGCATATTACTCAAACTGAGAACAACAGTCAGTGGTTACAAAAAAACGGACCCATTTATTATTAAAGGGATAGTTCGGATTTTTTAACATGAAGTTGGATGAGATCCTCACCATCTTTTCTTCACTGGAATGGACTGCTTCTATCAGAGATTTTAGATGCAGGCTTCTATGATCCAATACTCATGTTTTGGCTGATATGGGACCGATATCAATATGGGATTGGGACCCCCCTTGTGGTTACTCCCTCCGAGCGCCAAAATCTGAGGGAGTACAATCGCATCTGTCTCTAATGGGTCCCCAAACCGGCAACATTGCTTCTGTTTATTCTTTTAATAACCCTTATTAGCGCGAGGTTACTCTCCCGAGGATGCTTAGACGCAGTTCCGACCACCAATTAATCGGCACCATAAGAAATGTTCCATATTTTAAATGCAATCTCTCGTATTGTTGTTGTGTGTTTTTTTTCCCGCCCTTTATTAGAGTTTATTTATATCGCCGCGTCTTAATAACACCCGTGGAAAGGAGTTAGTTAACCCCCGAGGGGACGTTAAGGAGATATTCAAACACTGCCAGCTTCCGCCCCCCACCCCACATTCAAATCGAGCTCCATTACAAGAGCTGTTATTGTTCTGTCGCCATGTAGGTTTTTTTAAAGAGCTGAATGTGAACATGAGGAGCTACTTCAGGACGTAGAGTGCGGCTGCGAGACAATGGATGTCTACACGACTACACGAACCACCTCCGCGCACTTTGATCCCTCGCCCCATTATGCGACGCTCGCCGCCGCCGCCGCCGTTATCTAAAATGGCGACAACGCTGATTCTGGGGAGGAGGAGAAGGCCGGGCGCCGCTGTTTTCTCGTGGCTTATCAGCAGCGACGTACGTTACACTGACGCCGACTCATCAGCGAGAAGCTTTATCTCCCTCCATCCGTCTGACCTACATAGCGGGTTTAGAAGGAGGAGAAAAAAAGGGGAAATATGAGGAACGACGTGCGAGCGCCACGCTGAGATGGCGCCGCGTACGTCGGCGGTGCGCGGCCGGCGTGTGATGCGAGCAGACAGGGTCCCGGACCGCCGCCTCATCACCGAGGGAGGTTGAGGTGGACGCGACCCGAGAGGACCGCGGACGGAACGCAGGTGATTTCCTTCATCGGCCTTCTTTCCTCCTCCTCCCCTCGCTCGCTGAAATTGCAATAACCCTGCAAACACCGGGGACACACACACACACACACACAAATACACACACGCCGGCGAGCACTTCATCATCGGTGCCGCCGAGGAAATGGGAACTCAATCCGAAAATGTTTCTGCCGTAAATATTTACAAAGGTGATAATGTTCAGTCGTGACGCTGCATCTTGTAGGTTTTTGATTTGTCAGATTTCTATTTCGAGAGTTGGTGGATCCAGCTCCATTCCAGTCCAACTTTATATTTAAAGCACTTTAAAAACAACCACAGTGAACCAAAGTGCCGTACAGGAGAATAAATACAACCAAAATAATCTAAATAAAAGAATTACATACAAATAAAAGTGCAAAATTCAAAATCAGATAATAACTGGAGTTAATTTGACCGTGAAAACTGCATTTTAAATTGGATTATGGCATGAATTCACCCTCTGAGGCAAAAAATGTCTCTTTTTTAAAGGATAAGGGACCACTAGACCCCCAGTTGAGAAACACTGATCTAAATGATGGTAATACTATAAAGAATAATTAAAAAGACCAACAATCTGCCCATTTTGCAAGCACAGATGCATTGAAAAAGAGCACGAGAGCGACTGAAATGGTCAAACAGCAGAAACATGACACGAGCGGCCTCCTTCAGAGAAGCTAAGTGATTTGCCTGCTTTATTCGGCTCTCTCTTAAAACCCCTCGGAGCAGCGTTTCATCCGAGCCGAAGCCTCTCGGTAAACACAGATTATCAAAGCCGAGAAATTCCCTTGAAAATCGATATCAGGCTGCAGCGGCGTCCGCGCACTTTTTGTGTTTGTCTCTTTGCTGTGTTTTTTCACCTCTCGGTTGTGATGATGATGCTGCCAGAATACTCAGGAATTAGCGAGGAAGAACTCCGGTCCACAGACCCTGCGGAAGAACCAGCGTCTGCAGGTGATGGTGGAGGAGGAGCTGATGAAGACGAGAACGCTGATCCGCCGTGACCTCGGACGACCTCTGCTTTCAGGGAAACATTGTTTAACACATACAGCTTCACTCTCCATATCATGGAGCGCATCGATTTTTCTCACTGTTCATTTGGTACTTTTGATCCAGAAAATCGGCGGTGTTGCGAGTTGTTAGTGAAGAAAAACATGCAGTATGACCATGATATGAAACATTCTTTGAGGTTTTTCTCGACCTTTTGTATGTGTGTGTGCATCGCTTTTTGTGCTCTGAATTCTTTTTATTCCAGGCTAAAATACATAAACTCACATTCCGATTCTGATTACAGTTCACAGTTCACCCTCTCAGACGTCAGACCAAACACGATTTTAAAGACATTTATACAAAAAAATATCATATTTGCACATATGTTTTTGCATCATAAAACGTACTCACAGTGACTTCTATTATGTATCAATTCATAAGTTTAACATGTTTGTTACAGACAATAGGGTCAGAAAATCATTATATATAAAAAAAGTAGCTTGAAAACTCAAATTAATCAATTTTTGTTGGTTATTTTTAGTGTCCATTGCACAGATTTGTACTATTTTTAAAATGTTTTTCCTTTTTTTTAAACAGCAAAACTAATACTTTGTTCAGTCTATTTTATACTAATAAGATATCATCAAATCTTGTCATTTCAATACTTGCCAGCAGGAAACCAAAAAAAGATGTCTAATCATACTGCCTGGTGTGTATTTGTGGATGAAATGAAAGACACAATATTACAACAATTATTTCATTTTGATTTCATTTCATTTTGTACAGGCAAGATAATAAGTAGAGCAGTTTAGAAAAAATAACGTTTGATGATTCCTATTTGGCTTTAACTTCTTTCCAAACAACAACAACAATAAATCTCCCCCAGAGGTTACGAAAACCCCCCCGCATTTGTTAGGGTTTCTTCTCTTTTATTATTATTTTCCTCGCCACACTTTCCCTCTTCAACAGACTGCTGGGAAAGTTTCCACGGCGACTTTCAAATCAAACAGTTTTCTTTCAACTTTTTTTTTTTTTTCCTTCTTGGAGTGTCTCTCCCTCATGAACGCGAGCGGCGCTTCAAAGCCACGTCCGGGGTGTGTCTTCATCTCCTCCAGGTGCCGCTGCCTTTCTCTGCTGGTGCTCGTGTCAAGAGTGTGTGTGTGAGTCGGTGTTGCTGTGATCTTCTCCACCTCCCCCCCCACACACACACACACACACACACACACTCAGCTCTGCTCCACTTCGGCGTAATGAAGGACTGTGTTGTTGTTCTCTTAGAAGTAGCTGCAAAAAGTCTCAACGTTAATCAGAGGAAGGGCACGTTTCTCAGGTACAACAGCGGCGGCGGTGGCGGGGGGTGGCTGGGGGGGGGTCTCATTTTGACTAAAGAAAGGTGGATAATCAAACTCTGCAAACATGTGGCGCCTCATAATAAAATGATCGCCCGGTAGTGAGTACTAAGGAGCACGCTTTTTAAATAATGAATAACAAATCTCCGCGCAATCCCGTACTCCGGGTTTCATCAGGAGATTTCTCCGAGGTAATTCCACCCCCCCCAAAAAATCCTGATCATTACCATTTGTTGAGACCATTAAGATCTTTTTTTTTTTTTTATTTCATTCGAAATGAGTTGCGAAGGCGAGCAGACAGACGACATTTCTCATTCCCACGGGAGCTGTTAGGAGACTCAAAGACACGGCCCTGAGCTGACGCTGACATTCATCTCAGACACAAATGTGGCCAGCTGTAGGAGAGGAGGAGCGGGGAAAAAAAGACTTATTACTATGCCACACTTTCCACATTACACCCCTGAAACTGTGGAGTTTTATCTTTTATTTCTTTTTTTGAAGAGGAAGAAGGAGAACTTTGCTCAGGGTTATGGATTTTCAGATGAAAGTTAAAGTTCCTCATTTATGACTTTGAAAGTAAGATGTGAAATGTGCCAAACACGTTTGTATGTGGAAAACCACTGCGTCTTAAAAACAGTATAATTAGCAATAACAATATTATTAGTTTTGTAAAAAAAAACAAAAAACATCTTATTAACCTTTAAGAGTTCCTGGGGACATTTTTGTACAGACCAATTTTTTTTATTTTAAGCCATTTTGACTGCAGAAAAATTAAGAAAAATCTGAGGCTTTATTAATAATAATGAGGTAATAATAATAATAATAATAATAATAATAATAATAAAATAAAATATCCCTTGAATTGCATTTTGGAAAAAGGAAAATTATTTGAGTTTTTGTTAAATAAAATTAATTAAAACACTGTGGAGTTAGAGGGTTTAGAGCAGGGGTCACCAATGAGCCCCCAAAGACCACATGAGGCGCTCGCAGGCGTGTTCTAAAATGTTATTTTATTCTGTTGCTATTCTTTTTTAATCACTTTTGCAATTGTATCGATTTGAAAATGAGAATATCTTAAAAATAACAGTAACAAACATGTTTATACATGTAGTTTAGATAAGTTTAGGTGAATTCTGACCTATTCTAGTTCAAAGGTCAAAGCAAATTTGTTATTTCAGGGGAGTGTATCACACCGGTAGTCCTCCGTAAGAGTCAGGACCCGTGAAGTAGCTCTCAAAAACGTTGGTGACCCCTGATTTAGAGGGTTAAAATCCCCTCAAACAATTAATATGTGATGTATATATTTCAGGATGAAGTTGAATTTTTTTTTTAAATATGTTATTTTTACAGCAGTCTTTAGGGAGGGGACGTTTTTCATCCTAAGGGACGATTGAGAACGTTTTTTTAAGGAACTCTGAAGGGTTAAGGGTTTTGTTTTTTTCATGTATTACTCATTATGCATCACATTTCCCCTCCTTTCACTCCCACGGTTGATATAAAGTATTTCCGCGCAGGCCCGAGTGGGAAGCGTCCACGTTCTGCTGTGGTAGCCACCTGTCAATCACCCCAGCCACGCCCTAAAGCATAACTTGCTTTATTGCCTGTGTAACGCTAATGGGACCATAATTTACGAAACGAACACCAACAATGTATCAAAGAGGACCCGGAGCGACCGGCCGAGCCCATAAACTCATTCTGGAAATATTTACTGAAGTCATAAATCAGTGGAGAAGTGAGGCCATTTTCGCTTGGACTTCTTTTTGCAATGGAAGCTTCACACTGTACACCTCGTACGCAGCCTGCTCCGTCTTTGATCATCTTTTTTCTACTTCTTTTTTATCCCCCATCTGATCATTTTCAATCACTGCTCTTCACTCTCTGAACATCAAGCCCTCCAAGCAATCCAGAGGAGTGCTACGGCGCCGCTGAAGACCGTAAAATGCACTCGTGAGATTATGGAGCCGCCATTGTGTGATTTTAAAAATGGATTCCTCGGCGCACGGAGGCCTTGTAAACTCTCCGGGGACTGAATTTGTATTGTTTTCCCCTCCTCTTACACTAACGCGCGCTTGAAAAGTTGTACTTCCTTTATTGCAGTCCTGTGGCTTTTAACTTACAATACCGACGATACATCCTGGCCATTGGCAATAGTAGAAATAGATTATAGGAATACTGTTTCCCAGATAAGGATCCACTCCGGGACCGCCTTTTACTGTTCCCCGGGCTGTCATTTAGAAGTGTATAATTCTCCATAATTTACATTTTAACACTTCCTGAAAGACACGGAGCCATTAACGGGCCCTCAGGAGGAGTTGCCTGTGGTTTACACTTTTATGAATCTTCCAGAAGGGTTTTTACGGGCTCTGCCGGGCTGCGTGTGTCAGATAGCCCCCATAGCTACAGTTCAGCGCGTAAAAAAGGAATGCTAATTAATGGAATAAACAACACTTTACTAGGGGATGCAGGCATTGGAAGAAGAAAAAAAAACATTATCTCTTTGGGAGCGGGATGTTCAGGTAGAGAAGCAGACGGGGAAATCTCTTTCATTCCCATTATTTTTTCATCCTTTGTTTTTATTTGTTGGCAATAAACCCTTGCCAATTAGACCTATTTTATCCTCACTGCCGTATTTCATAGGAGTACATCTAAAGACTACTGAGGCAATCTTCGAATTTTCCAATTAATAAACTCCACCAGTGAGGAGACAGGACAAAGGATGCTGGGCAAAAAGCCGCCTGGATCGGCTCCACCGGCCCCGACGTGGAGCAAATTGTTGATGTTGCTTCCTGCGTTGCTCCCCGGCTGAGATCATGAGTCGTTAACGATGTTGCTCACACAGAGAAGTTAAATTACAATTTGGTCCTCGCCGCGGCGCGGGCGCCGAGGAGCCGATGGCTGACTGGTCTTGGCGAAAACACTGAGAATGCTCGTGTCACCCGCCGCGGATGCCGGCCTGGACGGGTCACAGTTTGATCGTCACACCTGTAATAGAATTTATTCAGGATCAGAGTCAACGCAGGAGTGCTCGTCTCATTTACCAGAACCACACTGTTTTGTTCTTGTGAGTGTGTTACATGCTTTCTCTTTTTTCACTTTTTAATAAATCAAATCAAATCCAGTTTATTTATATCGCACTTTTTCATGCAAGTAAATGTAAAGTGCTTCACAGATAGAGTTTCAGAGCAAGGCATGTAAAATGAAAAATGAAATCAAGTGTAGGCAGTGATACGAAGGGAGGGAAAATAGTACCAGGTGATTGCAAGGTTGGACTTTTTTGCAGCAAAGAATTTGTGATGCAAATGGGTTACTCTTCTGAACACATGTTGTTTTTTGGAGCAAAAAGCTTTATCCGTGTGACCCCAGCAACTAGCCGGAACTACTTTCTGCAATAGCAAAACTAGGCCAGAACTTGGCTCACGGGACGCAGTGGGGGAAAAGTCACTGCTAATGTGTTTTTTATTCTATTTGATCGTATTTAATCATGTATTAATCAAATAAATTCTTCTTATTCTTCTTATTCTTATTATTCTTATTATTATTGTCTATGTTTTTGTTATTATTACCTATGTTATTATAATTCATTATGTTATTATTATTATTCATTATTATTTTTTTATTGTATTTCATTTTTTAGTGAAAATGGAACAGTACATATTAATGAAAATTGTGTGTAAATATGCCACAGGCTAATTTCCATCTGTTGTCCCTGATGAACGACACGGATGGCGAGAATCTCATACAACTTCATGTCAAAAAATCCAAACTATCCCTTTAACTTCAAAGTCCAAGTCCAGTGTCAAGTCTGTCATTTATTTGTCAAGTCAAAAGTCATCAAAACAGCGACTCCAGTCCCCACCTCTGGTCGAGAACGCTCGGCGCACGCTTGCCCTCTGACTCAACCTCCCGCCTCATTTTTCAGCGTGTTGACGCCCGAGCCGGGACCCCCGGAGCCATCAGTCAGCTCGGGTCGTCCCAGGGAGGAGGGAAACACACACACACACACACACATCTCCTCCCTTTTCAAGCAGCATTATAGACACTCCGAGGTTCATCATTCCTCTCATGCCGAGTTGTCTCAACAGAAGGGGGAGAAAAAAGAAAAAAATAAACAAAGCAATCCTTGCGGCCTCGCAGCTCCTCACCTGCTGGGAGATCACATGCCGGTTTTCGGCCGGGTGGTCCAGGCGTCACATTAACGGGACGCGAGCGGCTTCAATCATTCTGACAAGCAGAGCGAACGCCGGCTGCCGAGCGCCGACACAGACGAACAAATCATTGTAAAGGTGTGACTCACGCACACGCAGGCCTTTTCTTGTGTAAATGTCAGCGCATGAAAAACAGCGTATCAGACTCTGCGTAAATCAGCGTTAACGTAAACGTCGTGTGCGGCGCTTAGCGCTCGTCCCGCCTCTGACCCCGAGAGCTGACTCGCAGCGCCGCAGGAGTCAAGATTGGTCTCCGGGACGCTTTTTGAAGATCTCATATCGGAGGCAGACATTTTGGCAGACTTTTTAGACTGTGCCTCACTTCTCACAGCAAGCAGTCACTGCCAGTCATCGGAAGATTGATTATTCCTCCCAAGTTGCAGCATCTGCCTTCTTTTTTCATACACAAGTTTTTTTTTGTTGCAGGCATTTGCGTATAAATTGAATTTAAAATAGGTGAATATCTCCTCCCATATTGGATCCCCCCCCATTCATGACAACCAAACCCACCCATTGCCTCCCTCCTATCCCCTCCCACAATAACCACCATGGGAATAAACAAAGTTATTTTTCAGTGTTTTTTTTAAACAAACAACCAACAACATTAACAATAACAAGAAAAATAATAAATAATAAAAAAAGAACTGCATTGGATCCCCCCCCATTAATGGCAACCAAACCCAACCATTGCCTCCCTCCAATCCCCTCCCACAATAACCACCATTGGGATAAACAAAGTCAATAATAATCAAAGTGTTTTGTTTTTTTTAAACAAACAACCAACAACATTAACAATAACAGGAAAATTAATAAATAATCCAAAAAAAAAAAATTCTTCATGAATCCACATTCAACTGACGAAAAAACCGAAATGAGTGGAAACCAGACAAACCAGCTGCAATGTTTAGGGTGTTTTAGCACATGAGGATAATTCACAAAACGTGTCCACAAGAGGCTTTGAAAAGGATATATATACTATAATAGTAGAAGTAATAAGAAAAGAAAGAGAAAGAAAAACAATATGTTTTATAGTGTAATAACACTACAACAGTAGAAGACGGGCCGTTTTTCAGACATAAGCTACGAAGCAAAGGCAACATGGCCGAGCACAGCTGCCGATGCACCAGCAAATAAACCAAAGCAAATACCTTTGTTTGCATTGTGCTTCAATTGAAATGATGGATATTTAAAAGGGAAGCTCTCTGTCGTGTTTTACGATAATCTCGTCTGTCGTCACTACAAGACTGCCGAACTGGGACCTCGGCGAAAACTTCTGGAACTGCTTCACAGTGCACTTCCTTCACTTTCGCACTGAGCCCGTTCGCCAGCAGCTCGCGGCTCCACGCGTGACCGCGCCGCGACGCCGCGGCGGGGTGCAAACACTGGCGCTTGGCCTTCATTAACTGCAGCGCACGCAATGTCATTACATTTCCTTTAATTATTCATCGAGCCATCCTTTGAATCTTTGAATATTTTAGGTTCAAAATCTCATTTAGCTCCTTTTGAGAGTAAACCACTCAATATTCTATTGAGTGTTGAGTGATATCTTATGCTCGGGTCTCGCTCCTGAGAGCGCCGTCCCTGCCGTCGCCGTGTTTCACCCGCGCTCAAGCTCAAGGATAAAAAACAAGAAACATGAAAAACTCACAACTGTCTTTTCTTTCTTTCCTTTCTTTCTTTTGCCCGACATTAATAAAACACTGGATGTGTGTGCTGTCAGGTCTCCCAGCATGCACAGGGAAGCCACCACACATGGTCTTAAAATCCTGCTCTGGGACGTGGTGTTGTGTTTCCCGTTTTATTCTGAAAATCTCCCTGACTCGTTTGCCTTTTCTAGCTTCACTTCCTGTCCATGTGTCCCTCTTCTGTTGATTGGCTTCATCCAGCTGATTCCTCAGGTTGTAACAGTAAAGCTGACATTAAAAGTATCGAAAAGTCAGAAATGAAGAAGATACTGTTTAATTTGACTGATTATTTGAGGAGGAATTCAGGGGAGGTTCTATTTTTTGAGTTTTTAGAAGCTCCACTCCAGTCCAGAAGTGGAAGGAAAAATTACAGTGTGCAGAAATCTATCAATGCACAGGTTGTGAAGAGAACAAACGTTTTAACAAAGGTTTTAACCAAATTACGCTTCAACCATAAAGGGCTAAACAAAACATTGTTCATGGTCTGTAAACGTCAGTCAGATGAATGTGTGGAGTGTAAAATGTGAGAGATATTTTGTTACATCGTCGGAAGTACAGGGAGGAACAAATAAGGTTAATGGAAAAGATAATTAAGGGACAAAAATGGAATATTGAGTGCATTAGGAACTGCAGGAGAGCGGGTCAAAGATGCACAGAGAGCTATTACAGAATATTAGAAGCTTACAGAGGTACATAATAGGATTTAGGAAGGTTTTTCCCCTTTTTAAAAAAAATATTCATTTATTTATTGTTAATAACTAACGAAAAGGAGGATATAAAATCCACCATCCGATACAGTAGGTGGCGCTAATGCACCTACAAGTTGTTTGCTAACCGCCTTAAATCAACAGAAGAAGAAGAAGCTGATTCCTGATTCCCCGATCCGTTACGTTAGTGAATGCTGACCGCCCGCTCGTGTGCGGACGGTGCACAAAAAGCGGAGCAACACTGACTCGTTTTTGTGTTTTCTTTGTGTGAGTCCAAGCTCCAGCTCTCGGTCTTGTAAAAGGTCAAAAGGTCGAGTCACAAAGATACAGAACCACGCTGCCTCACCCTTCTTTCTCATGTCAATAGATTTTTTTTCAACCTGTTTTCACAGCTGGCTAAATATGTACAATTGAACGTCCCTCTCTTCCACTTTTTAACACCGTCTTCATTTACAGACTCGTAACCGGCGACTCCGTGGAGCGAGAAATTAAAGGATTCATGTCGTACACGGGCCAGACCGCGTACGTCTCTGTGCAGATTCACGACGACGCCGCTCGGATGTTCGGTGCTCACAATAAATGCGGCTGTTGAAAGAGTGTGCAGAGTGGAGCAAACAACTGGGGGGGAAAAAAAGAAACAAAGTGGACGGAAAAGGAGGCTGTGAGTTCTATGGAGCTCAAGGCGAAAGGACTGTGTGGTCAGCTTGCAAATGAGACACAACATGAGGTCAGCCGAGGAAAATAAAACCCTTCGCATCGGCAGCGGCGGCTGCTTAGAACTCTCGGAAGAAGCAAAGAGAGAAAAATAAAAGTGTGCATTTTTAACTCAACCATTACAGCAGCACGCAGCCACTCTGTGTAAATCTCCCCACAGGGGAAAATACAGCATAATCCGCAGCCTGATCAAATTCAATATTCACTTAAGCCATTTTGTTTCATGTTAAAATCTCATCTTTATTTTGCATTTACATGACGACAGCAGCTTAACCCTTAAGAGTTCCTGGGGACCATTTCTGTCCACACCTCTTTCAAGCCATTTTGGCCGTGTTGGATGAATATAACTCTAAATCTTCTCTAAAATTTGAAATTCTGATGTGCGTTCTTAAGTTAGAACTAACAGTAGACTAACAAATCTGTTAATGCCTCAAATTCAATGTTGCTGCTAATCATTGACCCATTCGAGGCTCTAATTATAGTAATTAAATCCTCCTTGAAATAAATGCATTTTATGGAAATTGTTTGAGTTTTTGTGTTTTTTTCTCCAATTAAAATACTGTGGATGAGCATAAACAAACAGAGGGTTAAAATCCCCCCAAATAATGAATATTTTACATATATATTTCAGGCTGAAGTTGGTTAAAAAGACTGACTGAGGAGAAAAGAAATATTAATATATGGTATTTTTGCAGCAGTTTTTAGGGAGGAGAGATTTTTCATCCTGAGTGATGATTGAGAAGGTTTTTTTTTAAGGAACTCTTAAGGGTCAAGATCTGCAACTGCATTTCATGAATAGGAGTTTGTGTGTGTAAGGTGCTTTAAGGTGCTCACAGTGATGCCAAGACTATTCATTTCCAAGTGGGGGGGAGAAAAACAAATCAAATGAAAAGGAAATAATGAAGGAATTTCTTTGGTTTAAGGAAGAAAAAAAAAATCACCGAAGTAGGACAGACTTTCCTCTCTGTTCCAATTACTTGCGATCCATAAGGTATTTGCAAACCCTGAGGTCACTGCCCTTTTCTCAAACCCCATTTTCCTCAGCAGATGCCTCAAGTCGTCGCGGCGGCAAAAGTGGAGGTTAACAAATAAGCAATAAAACACATAGGAGGCGTCGAGAGTCAGGCTCAGAGGACGCAGAGCAATTCTGCACGGGAAATTAACTTGGCTCGCGCTCCTTCATATTGCACGCCGCTTCTGCCGGCAAATATAACATTCTTCGTGCAGATGTGGCGTTCTTGCTTTTTTTTAAATTGTGTCGTAGTCCAACCTAAACTAACCCCAGACTTTGACACAATTCTGAGAGTAAAGCAACTACGAAGCAACTTCCTCGCTGCTGTGATTGAGAGAGCAACACTGAAAAAAGTGTGTTATTCAAAATCAATACACATCACTTCTCACATGTCTCATCTTTTTGTCCCCTTTGTGAAAAAAAAAAATCACAGCATGGCACTCAGAGTTAGGAGTGATAGCACCGTCAACACAATTGCTGCTTTGGTGCATTTTAGGTCCGAGCGTCGACTGTCTCACTGCCGAGATGCTTTGAAGCATTTCGACAGCTGAGCGCCAACCTTGGTTCCTTTTGACGCTTTGACAAAAAACGTTATAGAAGATACATAGAGATACAGATTCACTTATTTGTGCGGCAAGGGCTGAATCATAAGTAAAAAGACGCGGGAGAAGCTCGAGGCGTTGTGGCGCGCAGGTGTGCTGTGAGGATGCCTCTTTTTTCGCTATCGGTTTCAGTGACAGATGCACCTGCAGAGACGTGCAGAAAAAAAAACAATGTACAGAGAAGAAACAGAAAGTAAGTAGAGAAAAAAAAAAATCAGAAATATTTATTTCACTGTACTGTACAGGGGTTGCATTAGCCGTCTGTCATTTTGACAGATTGCAATTCACACACCTGACCACTTGGTGGCGAGTGAGCATATTAGTTAGCTATTGTCTCTCTTGATGCGTGACCTAGTTGGCTTCACTCGGAAAAATCTCACGGCATCTGAGTGTCCAAGGTTTCTTCAAAAAGCCCAATAACGATGGTGTTGATAGAAGAGGTGAAAAAAGGGGGACTAATGCAGTGGAAGATGAAGGACAAACTACAGAGCGAGCAAGCAGTAGCAAGGAGGTCGGGAGGGATATGTCATTATTATCATTTATTATCATTTTAAAAATTAAAGTGAGGGGTAAAAATAGATTATGACGGGATTTTTACGACCCTGTCAGTCAAAATGACAGACAACGAAAAAGTCTAGCGCAACCTCTGGTACTGTACACGAAGTCGTGTGAATATTATACATGGATGAGTATTTGCACATGAAATATTGCGAATGAGGGAGGTGGTGTGATTCAGCAGCAGCAGGAGGGAGAGGAAGAGGTACAGAAAGATGGAAGAGATTGTGAGCGGCCTGTCCAGGTTCAGGTTGGAATCAAATCCAAGCAGTGGGGGGACACCAGACCAGGCCAGACCAGAGCGGGCCGGACTGGGCCAGGCAAGCAAGCTTGGTCTGGTTCCTAAACTAGCACAGAGGGGCTTTCTGTCTCACTATCTCTGCGCCTCATGCTGACAACTACTGTATGTCAACATGTCGAGCACCGTTTGAGTTCCAATTTGGCCCCTTTCGGTCACAATACCCAGTTTTGGCCGCTGCAGGTGTAGGCACACGTTTATCAGGCATGAAAGGGACGTTTCACCCAAAAATTAAGCCCCATTTGTCGACAGCCTACCTGGTCATTTTTTATTATTCACGGCTGGGGGCTGTCAAACCGAAGTGCCAAATCCCGTGACAAATGGCGGTTTGTTTTTTGTCTTCTCAAAATCAAACTTCACTTAATATCTAATGGCGGTCGCCAAATCCAGCACAATGGAGTCAGTTGGGGGCCACGTTTGGTGACTAAAGTTCTGGGTTTAGGTTCATCCATGATCAAACAGCAGGATGGACATAGTGATGAAGTCTTTAGGTCTTTGTAATTCTGGCTTTTCTACGATGGTTTGTTGAGCCTGCTTGATTAAAAAGCATGATTGCCCCCTGAAATCCTAGAAATGTCA
>CAESWR010001070.1:18734-29738 GCA_903171835.1 Mullus surmuletus | reverse complement strand
CCCCCCCCTCCTCACCAGAGGTATTTCTCTTCACAGATCACTGCCTGATACGTCAGCGGACAACAATCAGAAGCCTTTGTTGTGCAACGTGTTTGTGTGTGTTTGTTGTGCAATGCTTTTTGTTGTTGTTGTAGTTTTTATTGCAGAGCCAAACTAGCTGAAACTCTGACAATAACATATTTTAAGGCCACCTGACATGATAGATGAGACAGTCCTCCCTGTAGGATATTGCCATTTTTCTGCAGTGCCTCCTTTTGGGTCCAGCTCTCTCTCTCTTTCTCTCTCTCTCTCTCTCTCTCTCTGTCTTTCTCTCTCGCCCGCTCGCTCGCTCTCTCAGCCCACTGCTTAAATCCTATAAATACGCTGAGAGTGACACCCTTTTAACGTTTGCTCAATTTTAACACTTGTCTTGACAGCACATTTTTGTTGTTCTTCCTCTCCCGCCCCCTCTAGCTCTCTAACACACACACACACACAAACACACACGCACACACACATACAGTATATATATATATGTATGTATATACACACCCTTGCAGTTTGCATTGGAACTAAGGGGAGGGGGGTATTTTTATTTATTTGTATTTTTTTTCATGACAGCAACACATTCATCATGTAATAAAGTGATCCGAGGTGTTAAAAATGTACCGAAGCCCAGCGAGTGTGCAGTGAAGAGGAATCATGGCTATTTTCGGGATTGTTGGCGACGCCGCCGATGATGTCCTGTTAGAGGCAGGAATGATTAACTCTTGCTGGAAAGTGCTGGTTGGAGGGAGGGGGAGCGGTGGGGAAGAGGGGGGGCTACAATCACTTTTTATACTTTTATACTTTTCCTGCAACTTTAAAAGTGATTGATGAAAAGTGATTATTCCCTTATTCCCTCTGTGTGTGTGTCTTCACCCCCTGTGTGACCAATAACTTCTGCTGAAGGCTTATAATTTATATAATATATTTAAAAAAAAATAAAAAATCGAAAGACGAGGTTTGAGAAGGTTCTGGTCCTGCTGGTCATATCTCTCGAGTTACGATAAGTGTATATCAGAACAGCTATTATGACTTTTATTAGTATTATTATTGTTATTATGATATTTGACCAAAATGCAGGGACTGTCAGCGACTATCAAGCGGCGCAGTAGTTTTGCAGTGTTTTACTGCCACCTTAAGGTTTGCACAAGGTACTCGCACAGGCTGCGTCGAGGCTGCAGGTGATACTGGGCTGATTACTCGGCGCTTTGGGATTGAAAGACTGGGATTTTCTGAGTGGGTGCAGACAGAGGAGCGCCGGCTCCACGTGTTGAAGGAATTTGACTGAAGTGAACCCCGACGACCTCTGCCAGGCTGAAGGTCACATCCCAGCCCGTATGTACTGTATGTGATGTGTCCGATGTCGGCCTCGGGGTCATCGTCCGCGCCAACAAACGTCTCTGTGACATCATCGTGAGTGTAGCTGTGTGACACGGGTGTCTGGCGATGCTCCCCGGCCTGTAGGAATGTCATCGGGTCCTG
The DNA here is from genome assembly GCA_903171835.1 of Mullus surmuletus. Taxonomy (NCBI): domain Eukaryota; kingdom Metazoa; phylum Chordata; class Actinopteri; order Syngnathiformes; family Mullidae; genus Mullus; species Mullus surmuletus. The sequence continues at coordinate 28,232 of CAESWR010001070.1, read as the reverse complement.
CTGGCGAGGTACCTTCTCCCCGCGCTGGCACCGAGGTTGGATCTTTTCAACCTTGAGTGGACGATCGGATGTGCTTCATCGCGATCTAAAGCGAACACGGCCTTGATTTCTCTCAAATATTCTCTGACGCAGACTGAAAATACACAACGCAGTGTCACGCATGTCGGGCTTTGTGGTCCTGTGAGAGGAAATAATTATTCAATTATTATGAATTATAATTATACAAAAACACCCCAGAACTAAAAAAGTGTATTAACACCATGATAAAGACTCACATCACATGAGTTGATTAGTCTGCAACATCCCCTTAAAGTGGCTGATCTATAATATTTTGTTATTTTAACAAGTTTTGTTATACCAGTGATGATACATATCTGAAGCAACAACGAATACTGTGAATGTTTGTACTGTTATACTGTCATACACCAAAGCAAAAAGAAATAGAAAAAAGAAACTTGAAAGATGTTATTAATTCTTTTATATCACATCATTTTATAATCGACACAAGATGCAACTCACTCGGAGCGAAAAATATTTTCTAAAAGTCTAAAAAGGTGTTGCAGATAAGTTTCAAATGGGAGTGAATAAACAGATATCCGCTTTTGTGAGAAGGAGACACAGCGGGGGGACGGGGTGGGGTGGGGTGTGTGTGTGGGGGGGGGGGGGNGGGTATACAAAACACACCTTGATGCTGCTGTGGTCCGCCACGGAGGGGTGGGCTTTGCGCGCTGTGCAGGGTCAGGAGGCGGGCAACGTGCGGCCTCGTACGACGCTGGGAGAACAAACCCAGGCAGAGATCAATCAGGCAGACACAGAGGCGCACCAACATGTAAACAAAGCATCGGATCGCGAGCAGAAAACCCTCTTTGACTGCGCGATTGCTTTTAAATCTCTCGTTGGTGGATGCAAAGACGCGCAGCGAGAAGAAAGAAAGCGTTGCCTCTCGCCGCGGACGTCTGTAGATGGCATTCTAAAGGCATTTACGAATATCGTGTATCAAATATTAACATTTTCTTTTTTTGTGTCTTCCATCAGAGTCAGAATCTGAGTTACTTTATTGATCCCCAAGGGGAAATTCCTCCCAATAGAAAATTGAGGAATGAAAAATGTAATATACATAAAAGTGCAAAGAAATGGTAGGAAGACGAAAAGAAATACTGAAATATAGTTTAAAAGATAGAATGAAACCCACCCAAGAATGTACTGTACATATACTGGCTTTATATTCGGTAGACAATTCAATGCTGTAATACTGCAGTTTCCTATCCATCTATCTATCTATCTATCTATCTATCTATCTATCTATCTGTCTGTCTGTCTGTCTGTCTGTCTGTCTGTCTGTATTCTATTCTATTCAATCCATTGGTTTACCACTGGTGTATTAAGTGACAGTTAACAAAGTGTGTATCATGATGGAAAATAATATGGATATAACTCTAATGTTGGGTACAACATGCCTGGTGTTGTCATGTTATGGGTTTAAGAACCAAGAAGGTGTTAGTTCGAATCCCAGCATTCCTTTACCTCGCTTTTAAGTACTTTTGACAGGTATCAGTGTATTCCGTAGGGATCTAACCCTTCTCAGCTATTACCGGCTTCACGCTGTGGTGGAGTAATGCTAATGTTATGGGTTTGAGAACCAAGAGGTCTAAGTTCTAATGCTAATCATTCCTCAGTATTACTACGCTCTCAAGTACTTTTGATTGGCTTCAGTATATTCCATATACCTCCTCTCAGCTGTTGCTGGGCACAAGCCATCATGGTGTAATGGTAATGTTACCACCATCAGAGCCAAAGAGTGGGGCATTCAAGTCTGTTTCATTTTAATTTAGAGTTTAAGAACCAGTCGGCGAGAGTTCGAAAACCATCCATCCCTCGATCTTACGCTCAGTCATTCTATAAATCGTGACATTTTCAAGTGAAGCCTCATGGTGGGGATGCTTATAGTCAGTGAGAGGGCAATGTGAGCCGCCGCAATGTCCTTCGAAGGCAAGGAAACATGTGTGCATATACGTCTCTGTGTGTGTGTGCACGCGTGTGTATGCAAACCTAATTTAGCTGGAGGACAGAGTGTGACTGTGCATGCGTGTGGGAGTGGGTGCGGGGGAGGCAAGACAAATCCTCGTATAAATGTGAAGCATTGTGTTCTGCTCGATTCAACACCAAACCTGTGATTAATGAACACCACAACAATGCCAGAGCTTATTTTACTCACAGAGTGCGATCCATCCACCTCGATTACACAACTTTGGCTTCTGCGAAAACGAATCGCTGAATACTTTACGTGGTTATTTGGTCAAAATAAGCAATCATACAGATTTAAACCCCATGCAACAAGCAGATTAACCACATTGTTTACTAATTGCATTTCATATCTTTAACCACCTGTGGTAATTAGACTGTGTTACTGTAGCACTGATTTATTTATTTTCGCCTCAAACTGCAAACATGTGTCGTGCACATTGAGCAGCACTCGCTGGCGAAGAAAGAGCCGTGGGAGTGGCGCCAAATTGCTTTTATATCGCGTCTGATGTACATAAAGGTCTGAAAATAGCCATTGATTTACAGAGCCGAAGCAATTTTCCCCAGGCAAACTCCACTTTGAATCCCATTCTTATGCTTTGCTAAACTTTCAGCAGGACTGTAAGAAATCAGGTTTGTTTGTATAGTCAAATGCATAAGCAGAAAGCAAATATTAAAATGCATGAAAGGAGCAGACGGTTACAGAGCTGCACAGCAGAGTGCAAAGCAGGGCAGAATATCGAGATATGTGATAGGATTGTGTGGGTTTGTCCTGGACTGCAGATTGTTAGACAGGCTGCCTGGCCGCGGTGTCCTTGGCAGGCCCAGACAAGTTGTTATAATAGTCTGCTGTTGTCCGGCATGTCTGTCTTCTTCTCTGCTGCTTGTGATGAAATGACAATTTTCTATTATTATTGGCTCATCCTTCTTCCACTTGCCCTTAAAATGCTTGAGCGGCGCAACTGTATTCACATATACTCACACACACACACAAAGATGAAGAAAACGCTATCTTACAATGGCGACCTTCGGAACCTGTGCCACCGCCTCCGCAATCACCAGATGGGTTCCGGCGGAGCCTCCCTGTCTGTCAAAATGTCCAAATTGGAGCGATGACCATCTCGGTCTTTGAGTGAGCAGCCAAATATCGGGAGGTGTCTCTCAGCTGAATCCTTGTCTCACTCAGTTCCCGTCAGCCTCCACCTGTAGTCGAACACTCGCAGCTCAAAAAAGTAGAGTGTAATTTTTCTTAAGATTCTCATGAAATGATAAGCAGGAAAGGGAACTTTTATTGAATTCTCAGGGAAATATTACACGGGGCGTTGGTGGCGCAGCTCCGGTTTGGTTTATCACTGCAATAATTCTGTGTTTTGGCTGCTCCTGCGGATGCTTTATATCATTCTCACTGTTCAAAGTCTTATTTAGTCCAAAGCTGCAACCGGCGTAATGCTCAAAGCCGAGGTGAGAGACAACCACGCTCGATGTCACGGCGGAGAATTATGCAGAGCGCTATTGTCTGCGTAGTGTTAGTTTAAACGTTAATTGCTGTGCAAACGCGAGCCGGCGCCAATCCTGCTTTTCACATTGATGGAAGTTTTGAGGCAAGTCTCAGCTCTCTGAGGTGAGAGGATCCTCTGGGATGCATTTTCCCGGTGATTGGTTGACTTAATTATACACGCTGGGAATAGACTCCAGCTAGCAGAGAGAGAGAGAGAGAGAGAGAGAGAGATGAGGATGGAGGAGAGGAGGATGGGAGTATAAGGTAATGTGGTGATGGAGGTAAACGCAGGGAAATCACTGATGCACACTGACGGAGGAGCGTCACAATTACAAAGGATGTTCTGCTCTTCTTAACTCACGGCCGGCCTTTTCCTTAAAGGGATAGTTCCGATTTTTTGACATGAAGTTGTATGAGATCCTCACCATCAGTGTCGTTCATCAGCAGTGACCTTTCCTCCACTGCGCCCCGTGATTGGAATTCCAGCCCGTTTTCGGTGTTGCAGAAAGTAGTTCCGTCTTGTCGCTGGGGTCACACGGATAAAGCGTTTTGCTTCAAAACACATAAGGCGTTCAAAAGAGTACCCATTTGCATCACGAATTCTTGGCCACCAAAAAAGTCTGATCACGCAATCACCCGGCACTATTTTCCTCCTGTTTGTACCGCGCGCACCTTTCCATCGACTGAAGGAGGAAGGAAGAGTAGGAAGACTCCTTCCGAGCATGTATACACCATGAAACAGCTGATGATGGTGCGCGCAGTGATACGAACAGAGGGAAAATAGTGCTGTGAGGATCTCATACAACTTTATATGCAAAAATCTGAACTATCCCTTTAACCCCTTCACTTGCTCTGCGCTTCATCACATCTGCAGAGGCAGTCAGACCCTCACTTCATCAATTCCAAAAAATCACTACCAGATATACTCCCCACTTTTGCATGTATGTACATTTACTCCGCTCCCTATAGCATGAGTACATTGTCAGTCAGGGATCGTGGGAAAATTGCAGTGACTACAGCGGACACGTGAAACATTGTCTCGGTTTTACATCCCATCCCACCTCCCAGGTCTGCTCTGCCTGTATCTCTGCTTTTTCCGGATCCAGCATCAATCCCTCCACTGCTCTGACAGCCTCCTCCGTGCCTCCTTTCTTTCTCTTCACCTCGGGCACCAATATCGTCTTCAATAAGGCTGTGCGCCTGGATCGGTTCTGCCTCCTCCTATCTTGTACCAAACGGCGAGAATCACTGAGAGGATACACAAAATAACGTAGAGGTATCGCAAAGAAGCTGAGAGAATGACAGTGTCAGTCTACATTTAGTATTCACGACTGTATAATCCGTGACATATGTAATCCTCAGTAATTTATAGGCCTTGGTGAACCAGGTGTTGCATTATTTACGACGCTCTGCAGCAAAACCCCGTTGCTGAGTTTACAATTTAATGGACGTTTTGCAGTTTTCTGAGCGCCTAAGTGGTGATTTCAGTAGGTTTGGAAAGAAATGAAATGGAGCTGAAAGTGCTGGCATTTACACAAATCACTTTGGACCGGGAGTTTTTGGACTGGATGCGCGGGATAATGACGGAACTTAGAAGTCTGTCTGAACAAGTCACTTAGCACCTCAGCCGCAATTAGTGTTATTAGATAGAACAAATAATTTGGAGGCAGACGCTATTGGGAGTAAACAGTTTGTATTTTTTTAATTGCGTAAACCCTTTTATACCGATGTGGATTGTTCTCCTGTCCTTCCAGTCACTGAGACACATAAAAGTATTTCCGCAATGATCATGTTTTTCTCAACGTTTCATATGCATAATGGTTGAAACACCATTAACAGCCTCTGTAATAGCTCCCAACTAAAGGGGGGGGGGGGTTATCAATTTTTACTGAAATATTCAAGTCCCCTTGACAGTGAAGACACAGAAAGAGATGGTTTAGTGTATCATTTCAAGTTCTTTGTCTCCCTCTGCAGGCAGACGGTGGGAATTCAACTGTCCCATTGTCACACCATGGGTTTAAAAAAAAATTCCCACATCAACTAACTACCTTATTGATACTTTACCCTGCGTCCGACTCGTAGGTGGAGTCTGAATGGCGTCTTTTCGAAAAACACAAACACTCGTGACAATGCTGACAAACCGGTTCGGCGGGTGACGTCATGGCTAAAAAGAGAAACCACAAAACAAACACTGGAAAGGGTGCAGGAGGGTGTGGATGAGTCACAAGAAAGAGGTGATGAGAGAATAAAGTTTGGGCATAAGCAGGGTATAAAATTAACTCAAAAAAGTAACGGCTCTAATGTGTTTTTACCGGCCACTGAACTGTTCTTAATCACGACCTTAACTAGCTAATTGCCGCACTTGTTTTGTTTTTTTTCAGTCAGGAACATCATAAGTGAAGATTTCAGATACTGTGAAAGGATTCATAACACTTATTTCCAACGTGTCTCTTCTTCTGTCGAATGACGGTGGACAGCGAGGGACAAATTCGAAATGCAATTATATAGCAAAGTCGGCATTTTTCACGAGCCCACCAATGGTGAGTGACCTAATTATTTGAGTTACCGAAGCATATTTTTAGATAGATAGATGTGATTGCACCTAATGAAGTTGATAAAGGCTGTTGATGTTATTATCATGTATCAACTTGTGGCGAGTGCTAATTTTAAACCTTGACCAGCAGTATTTTCAGTTTTTTTCTCTATAAAAAGGTCATAAAATGCGTTGAAGGATGCCCATCAAGAATGTGTTTGACATCCGTTACTTCCAAATCATGAGTTCAGCAATGGTTTCCAAGTGTGTTATCAATGCCAGGAAGCCCGTGAACAATAGCAAGCTCCTTCCCAGGGTTCAGCTGGGCGCCTCTGATAACACGCCGTCCAGCTTTCTCCTCTCTTGGTCGCTCAGGCCTCTGGCCCTCAGGGCTGTGAAGGGCTTGTTTCAGCGCTGAGCTTAATCTAGTCCAACATGAAAGAGAACATCAAGGACACGTTTGAAGATAGCAGCTGTCGACCTCCTTACCTTTTCCTGGGAACATTTTTGTGAAACATTGCTCTGCTGCGATCTTTGTATTTTGTGTAAAATGGCCACATCCGGTCAGTAAACTTTGAAATGTTTATGAGAAATTTTGATTTAAGTATAGAATGCCAACCTTTGGGTGAACGTGCGGCTTCATTCAGTTCCTCCAGGATTTCACCGGACTTTTCTGAGTTTGTTGCGGCCTATAATGCCTGATTGCCCAAAAATTGCGATGAATGTTGTGGTGTTTTTTAGGTTTTTGTTGGGATTACATTGCAGGAGGAAGTGAAAGTTGCTATAAATGATTGCGATTTTCCATTTTTGTAATCAAAATTGAGTAATATGTTGAATATTATGCGATCAAAAATGTGTTTGTATGGTTTTCATATTTTGTGTTTGCGTCGGCTTTATCCATGTAAATGCTTAACTGAATGGAGTCATAGTTATTCCTCATGTAACTAAGTAACGCAAGGTAGGTAGTCTACTTTATTCTTCCTATTTTGTGTGTGCGCGTGAAAATGAAAGGACTTCAGCATATCTTTATACATTTTATTTCTACATTATATTCCACAGACTACAATTGCAGATATCTGTTTTTAATAAATTGTGAAAATAAAATAATATCGACTAACAAATGTTAAAAATGTATCAGATTACATGAAACAGAAATGTGAATCACTGAAGAAATTGTTTGACAGCAACTTATCTATGACAAAAGATCATCTCGATTCCAACAGCAAATAAACACAAACCCTGATGGAGGACATCTACACTCTTAAACTTATTTATCTTAATAAATTGCAAAGAAATGTAAGACCGACTTGCTCATTTTGAAATGTTGACTCAACACTGCAGCTGTATTCTTTGCCAGCCTGCAGCTGCTACAAAAAGTGGATTTTCGTGATTCCTTTTTCCTTTTTATGATCCATCAATGATACTTTGGAGCCCCAAGCACTATCAAAACGAAGGTGCCGATTATGATTTGTGTACGACATCACACACTACAGCTTTGATGTTGAGTTAGTGTGGCATCCTTTGATAAGTGGTAGGTATGAGTTTCAGAAGTTATTTTCATGCCACTCATTCAGGACCTCCAGCAGAGCAGGTTCTCATATTCTAAAAATCCTCGTAATTTAGGAAATTGTTGGCTTCGGACCAAGCAGGGTGTTCCGCTCCATCCATCTCTGTGGCAACCTGGTTGCCGGAGGCCAGTGTGTGACTCCCCCCACCAATGGTAGCATCACAGTCCGGGCAGCGTCGGCTCTCCATGGCCCCCCCACACTCAGTGATGATGTAGACGTGGCCGTTGGGACACTTGTGCCAGTGTCCTGATTTCATTTTCATTGCAGAGACAATCATCTTCCTCTCGTCATCGCTGATCCCCAAACCTGTGACAGGAACCTTTTGGTCCATGACTTTAATGAGAGCTTTCACGGTCTGTTCATCTTGCTCAGTAAATTGGCCGGCCTTCTCCAAAATGCTTCCGGTTTTTCGTATCTCTGGGTCAATTTTGGTCCTGTCTCCCTTTTGACTTGCCCTCCCGCTGCGGGCATTGACCTCAGTCAGAAGTGTGAGTCTCCGCAACTCCCTCTGCAAGTCAAAGACTTGCTGCTCTGCGAATTTCTGTCCTCTGTGACGGAGCCGGCACACAAACTCTTCCACCATCTCTGCAAACCCGTAGTCATCATCTAGCACATGTAGTAGGTTCTCTCTTTGGATCTCTTTGGAAGAGTGTACGAGTTTTGCTACTCTTATGATGAAATCCATGTGGTTTTCCAGGAGCCAGAGGTCATTGGCTATGTAGGTCTTTTCCAGTGATTTTCTGATATTGATGTATTCATCGGGGTGAAATCTTTGAAAGAAGTGAATATTTTCATCCCACTCTTCTTTAAGTGCCTTTCTCTTCTCCTCAATATCTGACTGACGCCCATTTATCTTCTCCTTGACCATCTCAATCTCTGCCAGACTGCGGTTGATGTGACATCCATAGCGCAGGTTCTTGCGGATTGGACATTTGCACTTTGGACATTCCTTCAGCTTTATGGCGACCTGCTCTTCATTTTGCAGCTGGGTGTCATCCATCGCCATGTGTATGTCCATGCATGTGTATTCGATGAGGTGTCCGCAGTCCTCCAGCTGAATGAAGCGAGCCTCGGGCTCGTCCTCCGTGCCATAGAAAATCTCTGTGACCTCCTCGTTGTGACAGATGCGGCATTTGTCCGGACATTTGTCTCCACACAGGCCGATGCAGGGGTGACCACAAGCCAGTTTCTCCCTGCAGGGTTCGGTGCACGGTGGACGGTCACATGGCTCGTGGCAGAGCTTACTGCAGGAGTAGTGAGGGCACTGCCAGGTGCAGGGCTCGATGCATTTGGCACACGACAGCCCGCATAGTTTCTTGCACTGGCTGTGGACACAGCAGTTCTCACATAGTTGTTTGCAGGGGGGACAATCGCGAGTGCACGGCTCCCGACACTTGTGCGAACAAATCAGCAGACGGTCACACTGATGAGAGCAGGGGACGTGGTAGCGACCCTGGAGACACTTGTTACAGCTCCCAGGACAGGGGTGGCCGCACATTAGCTCATGTGCACATGGGTTTCTACAGTCAGGACCATAGTTGACAGTTTTATAGTAGCAAGCATCTTCCTGACTGTGGCCACACTTCAGTTTTAGGGTGACCTTCACCATGCACTTCTCACTGCATTGTGACCCACAGATGGCGTGGCATTGATGTCCACATAGGAGGCTTCTCTGACATGGCTCCCTGCATGTAAAGGTCTTGGGGTCCTGGTGGCAAGGAACCATCTGTATGTGCTGACACCTGGGTATGATCTTTTCAACCAGCACCGGACACTTCTCTGGACATTCTTGGTGGCATACAAATGGGCACTTGTGTCCCGAATCACAGAGGATTTTCTGGCACTTCTTGTGACACTTGTACTCCTTGTGCTCTGGG
>CAESWR010001069.1:136670-149731 GCA_903171835.1 Mullus surmuletus | reverse complement strand
AGTCTCACATTTGACAGAGTGCAGTATTTGTTTGCGGCTAACTCTCCCTGTGCCGTGTTCCTCTGTGGAGGCGTGTCTGCCGTGAAGGCCAGCGTTAGGAAGGAGAACTTCTTGGTGGGGCAGTGGACTCTGGGCCGGGTCTGTCACACGCTGCAGGTGAGTGTCGCTTTGTGGTCAAACACACAAGAAAACAATGGAGGGATTGTGATTGATATTCTGTATTTTTCCCCACCAAGGACTTCTACAGTCACAGCAACTGGGTGGAGCTTGGGAAAAAATCCCCGTTCAGCAGCCTCATCCAACCGGACCAGCCACTTGAGAATCTGGCAGGTGAGTTACTGTATAGAATAGAACTAAATAGAATAGAGTACAAAGATTTCAACAAGGCGTGCTGCAAAATACGTGCTACATTAAATACCTAATATAAATACACTAAAAATCTAATATAAATGTAGAAACCAAGACCAAGGTAGACATGTTAAAAAGTTACTCCATTTATCATTGCACATAAAATATTGTTTAAAAATTGCAGATTGTCCTTATTGAAGGTGACGGTGGTGAGGGTGAGAGGGAAAGGGGGGCGTGTGTGTGTATCTGTGTTTCAATATCTAGTGTTCAATGAGTGGCTTGAAGAGTAATTAGAAAGGCTGCATGTTCCACGCCTTATCTGTAACCTGTCAGACGACAAACAGCCACCCCATCACGGAAAATATTTCTCCCATATTTCCTTCTCGTTCTCGTCATATATTAGGCTTTCGTCACATTGTGCATGTTTTGAATTCTTCAAAACCACAGGCTGCAATCCATTGCTATTTATCTGTTCCTTAATCCTTCATATGCCTCCAACTGGCGGGTGCATTTTCAACCAGTCCCCGTCCCGGTGCTTGATTCCACCCTGCATGAAGTCTTCCACAATCGTTCTTCTACCAAAGAAGACCAGAACCAGCAGCCAGAGGCAGCCCCCCCACCCACACTCGCTCTGCACACCGCTCTCACTCACGTGGAACAGAGGGTGCTTTGCCAAATTTCTTCTTCTTCTTTTTTTTTTATAGCTACGGCACTTTTAAATGGCCCTCTCTCTCTCCTTCCCATGTGTGATGAGTTTTTCCTTGTCCCTGTTTTGCCCAGTGCTTGCTTTTGGTGGGATATGTTGGGTCCCGGCATCACAAGTACCCCTGTTGTCTGTGTTATGGCATTATGTATGTTTGTATCCATGTTAAGCACTTTGTAACAATGTTTTGATAAGTGCTCTATAAATAAATATTATTGTTATCATAACTGCTAACCTACTTTTTACAGTGACAATAAAGTGACTCTGATTCTGATTCTTTGCTGCAGGCCCGGACGTCGAAACGTGTAGGAACTGCAAGGGGGAGGATTGTTCCCAAAACCTCCTGCCTGCCGCGCTGGAGCAAGGGCTCCTCACCTCGGGCTACTTCAACTTCTTCTCCTCAGAAAAGCCTCCAGGTGACGTCAAGGAACTTTATCTGTGTTGCGCTCCAAGATTAACCCTGGACAAAAAAACTAAACAAAAACAAGCTTTTTCTAAAAAAGTAAGTAGTTGACAGATGTAATGGTAGAAATAGTGAAAGTGAATACCTAAACAACAATTTTGGAACTGATCCTTTAAGTTTTTATCCTGGCCTGCTCTCGCTGATGAAACAAATCCTGGAGGAAGCCCCGTGTGTTTCAGTATCAGAGATGTCTTCGTCTGTCTTCCCGCCTCCCAGGAAAATGCAGCCATGGGGGTTTTTTTGACCGTACGAGCCGGCGGGACCCGGTGGGCGGCATCAATAAGGACAACATCAAGTCCAGTCACGGCTCGCTTCACCACGCCGCCGCCGACCTGGCCGTGGATGCCACCATGGAGCTCCTGGAGGACATCAGAGTCGCAGTGGGAGATACCAACTTCCTGCGGTAAGGAGCATCTCTACATACACCAGTGTGTCTGCACAGTCTCCTATCGACGGGGGTCTCGTCTGTCCCACAGGTTGATGGGCCTCTCTCAGTCCTCCGTGCTGTGCTTCGTCATTGACACCACGGGCAGCATGAGCGACGACATCGCCGAGGCGAAGAGGGTTTCCTTCAGCATCATCGACAGCAAGAGAGGAACCCAGGAGGAGCCGTCGGGCTACATATTGGTGCCCTTCAACGACCCAGGTGTACTGGAGATACCACTCATCATCATCATCATCATCATCATCATCATCATCATCCTCATTAAACTGCAAGAGCAGTGTTTCTGTAAGGCTTTTATGTAATCCATGCAGATTTTGGTCCTGTGATCAGGACGACTGACGCAGATGTCTTCAAAAACGAGATCAACAAGCTGTCTGCCAACGGTGGAGGAGACGAACCAGAGATGTGCTTGTCTGGACTGCAGGTGCTGCTGCTAAAATCATCATCATCATCATCATCATCATCATGGTCCCATCTGAATCTCTCCGACGATGAATACCGCCTATAATGAGCCTTAATAAGCCACAATTGGTCTCTTATATTAAACTAAAATTTTATATGAACAAAGACGGCGTCTTGCAGCCTACATGTCATTGTAGTCGATGCTCCCTTTAAAATGTCACTTTTTGTCTGATATTCCTAATCGCCCCTCGGGGATAAAGTAAAAAGTATAAGTATATATGTTTTTGCTGATTCTGATATATGCTTGTTGGTGCTCAGCTTGCCCTGACCGCGGCTCCGCCTTCCTCTGACATCTTCGTCTTCACCGATGCTCCTGCCAAAGACTTCTTTCTGAAAAGTACCGTCACCGCCCTTATCGAGAGCTCCAAGTCTGTGGTGAGAGAGTGGTGTCCGGCACCGCGCGGGTCCTCCAATGTCATGAATGAGTTGATCAAGCGCTTTCAAAATGGCTGACATGCACCACCTTCTTATCTGACCTCATGCATTCTAGGTAACGTTCATGCTGACAGACGTCCTCGCCAGTCGCCGGCAGCGGAGCCTCCTCGGCGCCAGCTCCCGCTCCATAAGCCAAGAGGGCGCCCAGCTGTATCGCGACCTGGCCCGGGCCTCCGGAGGTCAGGCCATCGAGGTCACAAAGTCGGACCTCACTGCAGCTACCGCCGTCATTGAGGACTCTTCAGCCAGCGCCGTGGTAACCACCCGACGCCGAGCCAGATAAGAGGCGAGATGGCGCTGTATTAGTGCAAACCTGCAGGTTGTGGCTCCTCCTCTTTCAGGTGACGGTCTTCCAGGTGGTGCAGAATCCCGGAGCGTCCCGCAGCTTTAGGTTCAACGTGGACGGCGCGCTGAAGAACGTGACGGCCTACGTCACAGGAGTCGCCGCCCTGACCTTCAACCTCATCAGCCCCACAGGTTCAACCCAGTTCTCCAACTCTCAGTCCAGTCTACTAAATGCGGCAACATTTGACGGCTGTCTCTCTTCTCCAGGAGCATCTCAGAGCTCCAGCACCTCCAGTGGGCCTCTGGCGTCCTTCACCACGGCGGGAAACCTTCGCCGCCTGAGTGTCAACACTGACAACCAGACGGGGATGTGGGAAATCACAGTTAACTCCGACAGTCCCTACTCAGTGAAGGTCACAGGTTAGAGGTGGTTCACCACAAAGGTCTTTTATTTTGAAGGGCTGTAAAGTAAACGTTTTTGCTCTGCTTGCATTAGGTCAGAGCTCTTTGGACTTGATCTTTAACCTTGTGGAGGCGTTCGAAGGAGCCCATGGCGACTTCGCTCTGAAGGAGGGGCGTCCTCTCTCAGGTCAGACTCCTCTCACCTTGAAAACGTTTTTTTTCATTTTTGCGTGGTGGATGTATGGATTTCTGTCACAGTGAAACTAACGCCCCCCCCCTCCGCTGCACATCCAGGTGGTAACGTCAGCATCATGGTATCGGTGACAGGAAGTGACACGGTGAAGGTCACCGATGTCAGTCTGTATGACAGCTCCGGGCCAACCGAGGTCAACGGGACACTGCAGGCATGTCACGGTCCACAAACACACACGCCCGTTACACATAATGAGTGTAGCTTACATCACTTCTACGCTCTTATCACAAGTTTTTGATGACTGATAAAAGGTGATATGGTGTAAAAACAAAATTGGCAACTTTGGTGTTCTTCTCTCTTGACCTCACAGGCGCTGGGAAGCGGCGACTTCCTGGTGAGCTTCACAGACGTCCCAGCAGGCGACTTTGTGTTGCGACTGAGAGGAGAGGACAGCAGCAGCTCCACCTCCAGGTCCTCACCCGGCGTCTTCCAGAGGCAGGCGTCCACCCAGATCAAGACCTCCAGCATCTCCATCACCGTGAGCTCCATTAGCATCCATTTATTTTTACCATGTGAAGTAAAAAAAAAAAAAAAAAAAAAGACCCGAAAATGGCTGATTAAAATAAACACTTTTTAAAAGATTGCTCCTCTTCTTTTCCAGGCTCAGCTCAACAACACCAACATTGAGCCTGACTCCACTGTCTCCATCCCCTTCACGGTCGCCTCGACGGCCAACGGCGTCGTGGACGAGTCTGCCAGCGGGACGTTCACGGTGCGAGCCAACAACGACCGCAGCTACACCTTGTCTTCGCCCAACACTGTTGCCATGGTGGCGGGCACTGGCAACGGCACCGTCACGCTGACGGTGCCGGCCAGTGCCGCCACCGGAACCGACGTGACTCTGACCATCGAGGCCGAAGACGCAGCAGCCACCGACATTAACTTCGCCGTCCTCAGGTTCTCGGTCATAGCGAGGGTTAGTGACACTGAGATGTTTCTCAACTGGTACTTCAGGGAATCAAACTGGTGATCAAACAAAGTATCTGAAAGCTTTACTCTGGTGTCTCCAGGTGACGGATGTGACCCGCCCAGCCTGCCAGGTGGTCAGCTCGTCAGGCCGCTGCCCGTTCTCCTCCTCCTCGCTCTGCTCCTCCTCCCAGTGGGTGTTCATCGCCAACCTCACCGACGGCGTCGACGGCACTGGCATCGACAGGATCAGCGTCCGCCAGGGGGACGGCACCCTCAACACCAGCACAGTTGTGGGGGCGGGAGGGGAGAACGTGACAGTGGCAACCTACAGCGCCTCCTGCTGCTCACAGAGGGTGGAACTGGCGGTGGTGGACAAAGAGGGCAACGTGGGGACGTGCTCGGGGCAGGCCAGGCAGCCCACCACCACCTCTGCCCCCCTCACTGCCACCACTGCAGCTGCAGTCATCACTGTGACGACTGCAGCTGCAGTTGTCACAACATCCACCGGAGGGAGCCCTTTGAGCATGACACAAGCTCTGTGGTTCACCGTTCTCCTGTCTTTTCTTTTGCAGCAAATCCATCAGTGAAAACCTTTACATATTTGATTTACATTCAGACACTGTTGAAAACCTCTCAGCCAATACTTAATCTGCTTTCAGTTGATTTTCTTGTATTTTGGTGTTGAATGATGAGAAAACTAAAAGGTAAAACCATTAATTTTGTGATGCCTATGCTTGACAAACAGCTGACGATGACGGGTAAATCAGCTAATGACCACGACAATTGCCTCAAGAGACATAAAAGAGGAAGAGGACAACAGTGGTAATAGCTAGTAAACTTTATTTGTCTATTTCAGAAAAAAGTTAAACAATAATTACAACAAAGAACCAAATGAACCTCAATGGGCAGTAAAAATATAACAAATACAATAATATTCAAAGTGGAAGAACTACGAGCGACTTCCAAAAGCCGAACAAGAATGGCCCTTCTGCGGCCCATCTCACCGAGCAGGAGGCGTTTCCCCTCCACACACACGCCACACTCGCATCGTGGGTGGTGAGACGGGTCCCAGGAGACAGCACGACAGCCTGGCCACAAAAACAAAAA
The DNA here is from genome assembly GCA_903171835.1 of Mullus surmuletus. NCBI lineage: Eukaryota > Metazoa > Chordata > Actinopteri > Syngnathiformes > Mullidae > Mullus > Mullus surmuletus. The sequence goes on along the minus strand of CAESWR010001069.1, from coordinate 143,919 downwards.
ATGCATGGGGGAGGAGGAAGGGACGGAAGAGAAAAAGCTTGGTCCTTTTTAATCCAGAGAAATAATCATCCACCCAAATTTAGATTATCCTTCAAAACAATATGGCAGCCACAAAATCTGAGTACACAGCAGGTTTATACTACAAAAGAAACAAGAGAAAAGCCAATCACCTCTCAGTTAACATGGCTAGCACGTCAAAGCAGCCACCCCACCAAAAAAAGCATTTTGTTTTCATCTTTTTACAGCTCATACAAATAATGTTTGGGTAAAAAAAAGAAAAGAAAAGAAAAGAAATCCAACCAGGGGGTAAGACGGGGGGATCAAAAGTGCACCACTACAATGAGGAGTCTTCATACTCAAAATCACGAGGAGTAAACTGAACCCAGGACCCTCGAAAAGATGACACTGATTTCATAGATACAAATATTTAAGCCTACTTCTAAATCGAAAAGAGTGCCTGTGAAGACGCCGTCGCCGTCGCACAAACACCAGGACGTCCTCCTTGGAAATCGCCTCGAGAGCAGATTCCACGTAAGAAACGTACTATATTAGTCACAGTATTTACAATAGCTAATATGATACTCTTTTAAACAGAGCAGACCTTTATGTTACACAATTGGATATTTTGCATTATTTTGAGAAGCCCCTGGTGGGTCAAACATATCCCTGGATCTCTGTGTTCCTGACAAGAGAGATGGTCAATACCAGAGTCGGACGCAAGTATCGTCTGTACATAACAGAGGGCCAGTAAATGTCACACGTCGTGTTTATTCCCAAAAGACAGAAAGCTACAGTTACAGATAAATAGCTACAGTCCGTTTTTTGTCATTTTTTCTTTTTAACAAAAGCAAGTGAGAAACTGTACATAATATTAAACTTTTTCATTTTTCATTTATTTATCTTTAAATATGGCGAGACCATGTTCTTTTCGAAGTCGCTATGCTGCGTGATAGGACTTTTGGTCCGACAAACCAAAAACAAGACTGTAATAGAACACATTCCTTCATTGTCAAATGAGGTGTCAGAGACTGAAAGTGCAAAAATGCATTTTGCGCTGTAGATTTCTGAGTAACTGGTGCAAATAGGGGGCAAAAAGGTACTAATTTCCTGAAATATAATAAGAAGTCAGCCCTGTTACTTAAAAATGATATGATTGATCTGATCCGATTATGCTGTAGGTGGGCTACGCTGTGTGTGTTCGGCCCGTTCTAGGTCTAAACGCAACATTTGCGAGCGAAAACAGGCAGAGAAATGCAATGACGTGGTGTTTTCTATCGCTGGAATATTTTGGTTTTTCACATACATGTAGGTGACGATGCAGTCGTTGCATGCAGAGGCACTGAGTTGAAAGAGTTTGTAGGCCTGTTTTTCTCTGGGCATGCTTACATTTCACTCACAATCCGCTATAGAAAAATTAGCTTCCAAAGTTGGCATTCACGTTTTTCATACAGTTGCATCACCAAATATAGGATACCGATCCATCCACTGACTGTATATACATACTCCACATAATATGTATATATGTTAAGAACATTCCATGCAGCATATAAAAACCCTTTCTCTGAATAGCGCTGGACGGAGAAGGGGGTTTTCCACCAACTACTTTTCCCTCTGAAATCTAAAGTCGGCTCTTCTCGGCCGGCCGCGCGGCCAACAAAGCACATACTCAAGTCAGCTTGACGCACGTGCCGTCCTCTCAAAAAGCTTTGTTGCGCAAAGATCGACCGGAGCGCGCAGGCTCCGCCCGAAAATGGCCTTGTTCCTACATATGACATCAAAGTGACTTGCTGATTTGATAAACTGGATCACGTTTATGTCACATGGGACGTCCAGCATTAGTTTCAGGCAACATTCTGCTTTTGCACTGCACTGCACTGACCGCAGCCAACTCGATATAGGACGTAATAGACAAATTCAACTTTAGTCAATTTTACGGCGTCGTGCCAAAACTGCGAGTGCCGGCTTGAACCTTACAATAGTTTTCTTATTTCCCGAACCTCTACTAGGCAAAGGTTTCTGATGTGTAAACATTCCGAGGGGTAATGTGGACCGCTAGATTACGCACGGTAGTTACGGTGGAGGTATAAAACGTTTGGCAATAAGCGGAGCGTGAGGCCGGGTGCAGTCGGGGCAGACCTGAGGTGTGTGAGCGCTCTGATTGTACGGACTCTTGCATCTGGTGAGTGACTGCAGTTGTCAGAGGGGGGGAGTAAGAGCCTCTCTGGACGGTCTGTGCTAGTTTAGCTTGTCGATTCTTATTTGATACACTGGAAAAAAGGAGGCGGGGAAGGGGGGGAAGGGGGGGGGTGTCAGTCATTCATTTGCAAGTTGTCAAAACTAATGAGCGCCGCCGGCTCCCTGGCGCTAAGGCAACTACTTTACATAGTTCAATAGCATCAAAGGATGTGGTCTGATTGAAGGAGAGAAAACTAAGGAAACGCTGAGCAGTGTTTATTGGTACAACAGAAGTGGGGGGGCCGGCCGGCGGGAGTCGCCCCCCCGCGCGCTCGGCCGGGTGGAGATCATGGGCGGCTAAACTCAAGAGGGGCTACAGTGGCTCGGATGGAGGGCGTGAGTGATGCTCGAGTCCAGGGCGATGGCAGGACAAGATTTGGCTAGAGAACTTGAAAGCTCGGGCACTGGTGTTTGTGAGGATTTCGACTAAGACAACCGGGGTCGGTGAGTAAACCAAAGGATGGGTTAAGGGGGGGGGGCACTTTGAGGTCCCTTTACTGCTCTCCGATCTCGGCGAGATCGGAGTCGGCCGACGTGGACGTCTGGACGTGGTTGGAGTCGGGCTGCGTGCTGTGGGCGGAGCCTCCGCTCGGCGGGGCCGGATCGGGGAGGGTGAGGGTCTCCGGAGCGGACTTTTTGCGGAGTCGGTCCTTGGGGACGGAGAGGGACTCGGGCGCGTCGGTGCACATGGGGGTGGAGGGGGCGCTGGCGGGGCCGGTGAGGGCACAGGAGGACAGGGGCGTCTCGCTGATGGAGATGGACGGCGGGAAGATGCCGATCTTCTGATTGGTGGCCTCCTGGATTGTGCGCTCAAACTCTCTCACCTCATCCATCGTCATGTCTGGATCCAAAACATACGGGGCGAGAGCAGTGAGAAGACCCCACTGGAGGGCAACAACAACCTCACCACAAACTTACTACATGAGTGCCAACAATGCTACGTTCTGCCTCTTTTCCTGCACGTCTCTCTGATGCTCTTTGACCCCAATTATACACCTCCTGCTACAAGACGAAATGTTCTGCTCTTGTTTTGCACAATACGGTGTTGTTGGTCTCCACAGCAAAATCTTTTCTTGGGAAACTGATGGCAGGAATTCCCTGTTTTTTTTTTCTCAATGAAGCCAGAAGTTGCATATAGTCTTCGCCTCGCGGAATTGCCTGAGTCACATTTGAGGGTTTTCAGAAAAGAAAAAAATCGGACTCAGGCAATTATGCGATGAGGAAAATAAAATGTGAATATATCTTGGTCAGTTTTGGTCCATATATGTTTCTATTATAGTTCCTATTATATCCTAGTATATTTCACTTTAAATGATAATAGATGCTGGACAGACAGTATTTAGTTTAAGTAAAATGCTCGTTAACAATTTCAGCTCTCTTTCTTGTTGCTTCTAAATACCCTGAAACTATCGACTCCTTGAAGCCACTGTTTGAATCTCACAGAATCACAGACAAAATGAATGGAAGTTAATGCAAAGACCCTCAGAGCATCCTGATGACGGAGAAGAAGAGCAATAACGACAAAAAACAACAACAAAAAACAAAACAAAAGATAAAGGACACATACGCTTGCTTTGTCATGGATCTCTATGTCATCCAGTGAAGATGGATTTGTTGTGGAATGCTCTTGCTGCTCATGGCAAACTTTAATGTTGGTTTTCTCATGCATTTTTCTCTCGTAATCCCGCACGTCATCCAAAGTCATATCTGGAAGAAGGAGGGGAGATGATGGAACCAGGGTGGGAAATCTCGGCAACGCCCTGAGAAAAAACGGCAGTCCGGTGGAGGAGGAGGGCGGGGCGAGCAGGAGGCGGAGGGTTAGCTGGTAGAGCAGCGTTCTCTGGGGTGAGTAATGCTTTAGAGCAGTGATTCCCAAACTGTGGGCTGCAGCCCCCTGGTGGGTCGTGAGGGTATTACAAGTAGGCAGCCACATCATTTCCAAAATAGTATAGTTTTGTTTTTCCTTGAAGTATTATTCAGATCAGTCCTTTATGTTCAATCTTCGATATATAAACATATGGCCTCCGTATTTATGGGGTTGGTGGTGGGCTGCGAAAATTTGTGAGACTTCAAAATAGGCCCAGAGTCGGAAAAAGTTGGGAAGCACTGGTTTAGAGCGTTTCATTTTGGGGGGTTTTTGCATGCTGGCTTCCCGTAAAAACCCAGAGCGTGTGCAGGCGACACCAATCCGAGCCCCGGCAGCGGCGGGAATGCAGACAAGTTGGGGCTTCTCAAAGGATTGGCGAAAAAGCACAAGTGATCCAGACCGGGAGAAAGAGGTTGGATCATCGGAAGCGCAGGAAGGAAAGTCTCTCCCTCCACCAGTACGAGTCAATCAACGGGTCTGAGAGGTGGCGTGAGAGAGGGAACGGAGGAGAAGAGGGAGGTGTCACGGCAAAGCGAAAAGAGGCTTGTTAGCTGTTAACACCACAGCCATGGAGGAGGAGGGGAGGGGGCGGGGCAAACAGGTCAGCTTCGCAGAAACAGTCAATTTGCAGCTGGCTCCGCCCACTGCGCATAAGCAAGCGGCTGGTTTCTGCTCATAACTTGGCATCAATGTGAAGAAATGACGTTGATTTTGATGTTTACATGCGGCTTTCATCGGAAAATGGAGGATGGTGTTGGTTTACAGGTTAGTGACCGTGTCCATGCTGTGGGGGCGGGGTTAATGCGGCGGGTGAGGTGAGTCTGCATGCACGTGATTGGTCAATAAACAGCGATACACATCATGATTTGCAGCTGTGTGCAGGAGTTTGGGAACGCTACGACATAGTCTTATTTTGACATAGTCAAAAAAAATCTGAACTATTCCTTTAAGGCACAGTGACAAAAATCTTTGTCTGGCTGTGTTTTTAAATGCCTACATTTAGTCTTCTTGTTAAAGCGCCGCCCAAACTTTTGCACATTTATGACATGTTTTTACACCACTATATATAACATACATGTTTTCACTGTACTATATGTAATTAGCATGTTCACAATTGAACCTTAAGTAAAGTAATGTCACTGTGGGTGTGTTGCTTTGCAGTGCGAACCCTACCGATCCACTCGTCCACCCAGGCGAAGGCTTGCCGGTGTCCCAGCAGCAGCACGTCCCGGATCACCTGTGACGCCACACAAACCTCACGTCACTCAAACACGGGATTCCCAACAAAATACGTCAAGAATCACGACGCTTTCTCTTATTCAACCAAAGTAAATGGAGGCTAGAAGACAATTACGGGTTCTAACTGTTAAGCTAGAGGTGCGTGTGTGACCCCTGACCTTGTGCACAAACTGCTCCACGCGCGTCTGCAGCCCCCACACCTCAAACTTGACGGTGACCAGCTTGTAGGAGCACATGATGGGGTCCTGCGTGTCCCTCCACCCCTCCTGCAGCATCCCGCGCGACGTCTTCTCCGACTTGAAGTACCGCAAGTCCTGCGGAAACACGCAAAAGAAAAAAAAAAGAGAATGCTAGAAATGAGCACGTTTCGGAGCGGCAGTAATTAACTTGAACCTTCCGGCGCGGCTGCTGCTGCTGCTGCTGCTGCTGCTGCTGCTGCTGCTGCTGCTGCTGCGGCGCCCCGGCGGAGACGGGACTTTAAATTAAAGCAGCGCCTCAGATTGGATGCACGGCTGCACGTCAATATTAAATACATCCACATTAACCCTGCCGGTCCTCAGAGGATCTCTATCCGCGGCTCAGTAGAGCAGAGGCAATCTGTTATCAGAGCACAATTATCAGCTCGCTCCCTTCACACACTCGCGAGTATGAAAGGCTTTCCGACGCCGGTGGCGTCTGAAGGAGGCGGCGCCGCTGCCACACAGGTGGGACCGAGGTCTCAGAGTCGCCGGAGTTTATATCATTGCACTTGTTTGCGCCTCCACAGATAAAAATAACACAGAGGATAATATTATTTTCCGTGTCGGGATCCTCGCCGGGACAAAAAGCACATTTTTGATGAATATGAAACAGTTCAGAGGCTGGAAAACAATCCGAGGAGGATCCCAGCGCATGAGTGAAAACTGGCGCCGGCCCGCCGGCCCACACACGCTCACCTCTGACTCCTTGTAGTAGCGGTCGGGGATCTCGTCGTAGGCGATGTCGACGAAGCACACCTCCCTCTCCTGGTCCTTCAGCTCCGTGTCGAAGATCTGGAAGAAAGAAAAAAAAGAAAGAAAAAAAGGGTTTAGCAGCCTGCCTGTCACTCAGCATTTGTGTGCAGTTCTTAGGACGGCCAGAAGGAGGAGCACCGCGCCCGTGTCACCAATGGGCCGGAGGAGCCGATTCCAATTACTGTGATTTGTCGATAAAAAAAAATGTCAGCTGACAGCGAAACCTTCTGACTCCAGCTCTTGACCTCTTTTTTCCGTTTTGGTCTTGTTTTCTGGGTGGGCGTCGCCTCCCGTCAGTCAGTTCTCTCATCTTGTGTCTAGACTCGAGGTTTTTGTGGACGTATTTGTTATTGTTATTGTGATGATTATTTCTACATCAAAACAATTCAATATACAGACGTCTGGATGAAAGGGAGCAGAAAGAAGAATAATCTTATATAATCTGTCCCTTTACCCCAAGAAATACATTTACAAAGAATTGAGATTAAAAAAACACCAACACAATAAACAGCAATAACAACAATAACATAAAAGAGCGCCGACACTCGCGTTCCATTTTAGTTGCCGAAATAAATTCCGTCATTCAACGAAAACGAAATCAACATAACTAACATTTTGGATTATGTTTACTTAACATCGCAGCTTTAACTGTTCTTCGAGATGTACATTTTGATTTGGATTCTTTGTTCAGATTACGACATAAACCTAACGTTTTCTGTTGCCATTTCTCCTCTTTCTGCCCTCAGCAGCTGACGGCTGAAATTAGTTGAAGAAATGAGGTGATTGAACTTCCTGCCGTGGTCGTGCGCGGCGAACATGGCCTCCTCCTGAGCCCTTTCATCCCAATGTTTCCGTCTCTCTGCAGACGCATTAGCTCTGATGAATCCGTCACGCTCTTTGCCGCCGTGTCGGGGGG
>CAESWR010001069.1:99966-129436 GCA_903171835.1 Mullus surmuletus | reverse complement strand
CTGCATTTGAAAAGGTCACAGCTGGTCTCTCAAAACAGAACGACGAGCGCCTGGTGGTTTTATCTGTTTCTACAACATCAGTCAAAGGCCGGCATGGTTGAAAACGGCGCCTTTAACCCATAAGAGTTCCTTTGAAAACGTTCTCAATCATCGCTCAGGATGAAGAATATCCCCTCCGTAAAGACTGCTGTAAAAAAAATCAGCAGCTCAATGATTGGCAGCAAATTTGAATTTGAGGCATTCTTCTTTTTTCTGCATTCAACGCGGCTTGGAAATAAAAAGTGTTCTGGACAAAGAAACGCCCCCAGGAACTCTGAAGGGTTAATCAAGCACGTATGGTTGCAGGTGTCTGCGGGCCGTGCCCTTTTCCACCCCCCCGCTCCCCTGCTGGGAAACAGTCCTTCTGTTTTCCAGCAACATGTGGGGGCGACATGAGGGCGATGCGCTCACTGACCTGTTGAGGTAGACTCGTTTCTCCGTGAACTGGCCCTGGCCGTGCATGGGGTCCTCGAAGGGCTCGTTCTGGACCACCTCCACGCCTTCCCCTCGGTCGCTCTGCTCGTGGCTGTGTTTGCTGATCATGTAGAGCTGCCCGATCCGGTACTGAGGAGACACGGGGAGAGAGAAAGAGGGGCGGGATGAGTTCACACCGCTGGTCCTCTTCTTTAAAAGTGTTACCAAGTTTATTGAGTAAATCCCAGTCGTAGCTTTATTTTGTATATTTTCACTGAGAATATTTGAACGATGCAAGAAAAAGAGAGAAAGGTAGAAAGATTATCTCTGTGACAAAACACCAAAAATATTTCTTTTAAAAGAGACAGAAAAGAAAGAAAGAAGAGAAGCTCTGAGAAGTAGCATTTTATGTCAAAGGGGGAGGAGGGGAAAGTGCTGACTCAGAGGAGGGGCTGCGGATCAAAGCCAGGCGCCGCAGAACTGAAGCAAAGAAAGAAGCGCGTGCGAGCGAAAGGAACGTGAAACAAGTGTTTTTTTTCCCCGCTCGCCGCTCGTTTTTTCCAGCCTTCCTCCCTCGCTGACCTTTTCCTGTCACAACTGTTAGCAGAGCTGTGAGGCGCCGTCAGGCTCCGCTGCCCAAAAAAACGGCTCCGGAATCGCTAAATCAGGGCCGCGCAGTCCAACCACTTACAGAGAGCATCATGGGTATCGGCAGCAAACGGGCTCATTCTTATGCTCAACAGAGCCTTCGTTTGAAAAAATGAGACAGCAGAGGAGGGCTGATGCATGACCGGGGCCATGAATTAGAAGAGCTGGTGATTTATTTGGATTTATAAGAAAGCGGGGCAAATAAAATCAGCCCTTGGCCGGCTGCCGTGCGTCCTCTCAGGTGGTTCTGACTGTGAAGCACTGTGACTCATTTCCACTCTATCTGCTCGCTTCCAGGCTCCAATCAGCCGTCTGTAGCCGGCGGGATGCGTGCGCGGGATGAAAATGAACGGCCCGAGCGAGGTTCCGCCCGGCGCGGCAGCACCTGAAGACCTTTCCGACCTCCTGCCGCCAGACGGTCGGCCGAGATGAAACCGTTCCGACAAGCAACCGAGGAGGAAAAAGCCCCAAAAAGTTCCGCCGAGCTCGACGGCGGCGGCATGAAATCGAATCAGTCGCTCTATTTTGGAAAGAAGCACGTGATGGTTTTCCGCTCCACAAACAGCCCTTTCTCTCGCGCACACGATCAGCTGTTAGAACAAAAAGACACGACATGAGACCTTGGGGTCGCCTTTGTCGTGACCTTGCGTGAGCGGCGTCGGAGCGAAACCCCGCCGGCTCGGGTTCAGCGGGTTCGCTACCGCCGAGAGCTGTCAGGTAGCAAGGTTACGAACGCATCAGTTCGCCTAAAGGACATTCTGAGTGGCTGCAGATTGGGTCCCGACAGTGACCTCGCACGCCGTGTGTGCGCGCGTGCGTGAGTGTGTGTGTGTGTGTGTGTGTGTGTGTGTGTGTGTGAGAGAGGGCTTAATGACCACTCTTGGTGCGTTACATAACAGTGAAGCAGCCCGACAAGTGAACCACAGTGGTGCATTTATGCGAAATAAACAAGCTGTTTGTGCGGCAAACGGGAGTTCGGATCTGGCGGTGGTCTCGAGACAGCTCATAGTCGCAACATGATAAATTAATCATGGGTGGGGGAGGGGGGAGTGGGGGGGGGTGTCAACGGGATCAGCGCTGAGAACCTACAGCCGTTCAAATATGCAGGAAGAGGTCAGCTTGTATAAGTAAAGCTTATGTAATTTGGGAGTTTAGAATGAAAAAGGCACTCTCTCCATATCTGTTAATTTATTAAAGCTGCATGAAGCTGAATGAGCTGCTACGTCAGCGCTCTCACGTCCCACTCTTTTCTTTTTTTTCCTTCTGGTAATATTTCACCTTCCCGTCCCTCCTCGGCGAACGCCCCTTTAATGAGACTTCACCTTCCAACTGAATGCTTAAAAAAAATAAAAAAAAGTGTTTCTAAAAATGGCCGAGGGCGACGGTGAGAGCGGGCGCCGTAAATAATGCAGAGGTTCTCGCGTCCCTCCTCTTACTGCCACATGTGGGAATGACTGATGCGGGCTGAGGCGTAGAGGACAAAGCGAGATGGCGTGGGACAAAAAGAAAAGGGAAGAGAGGAGAAAAAAAAAAAGGACGCAGGGTTGCAGAGGCAGTAAAATGTGACATCAGCCTAATTTAATAACAGTTTAGTGGAGAGATGTCCTTTTTCCACGCGCAGCGGCGGTCAACAACTTCTAAAAATACCGAGGATGTGCAGGAGGCCATTATCTGGCCCCGACGCCAGCGATTCAAGTGCGTGAGGACGCCGCTCGGCCAGGACGAGGCTCGCTCCGCATTAACAAACAAGTAATGCAACCCCTCCCCCTCATTGACGCCCAGCAGGGAGGACAGATGAGGCGGTGATGCGACGCTCCACTCGGCCGCCCCGTCTGGAATCCTCGTCTACCGCGCTAACCTTTCCCTCGTTCATCACCGCCAAATACGCCAAGTGTGATGTCATCGTCGTCCTCTGAGGCGGGAGCGATTGATGAGAACCCGAATCCATGCATCGCAAAACCATCAATCGCACAGAAATAACGATAGAAATACATGGAAAAATCTCAGCAGCGTCACTTTAAGATTTTCTTCGACTTTAGTTGCAGAAAGAGTGAAGTCAAACCGATGTTTAATCTGGTGAACTAAACTTGATAGAATTCTCTCCGTCAAGCCTCAGTGCCGGTTTCATTCAGAGGCCGTCGAAGAGCCTGAAACTAATTGGAATTGGTTTTTACATGAAATTAGACGGTACAATGCTTAAAAAAAAAAAAAGAAGCAAAGTGGAGCGTCGCTTAGGTGGGAGGCAATCACAGCGATGGACGGCGACCGAGAGTTCATCACGCAAAAAAAAAAAAATCCACTCAGAAATCAGTGGAATAAGCAAGCCATGGCGAGACCCCCATTCATATTCTATACCGCTTATCTTCACAAGTCGCAGCGGCCGGAGAGAAGTGTGTGTGTGGGGGGGGGGGGCAAGGACAGGTCGCCGCTCAATCACAGACACAAACAATCATTCACGGTCGCATTCACATCTGAGGGCAAACACGTGCTCTTCAGAGCCTCGGATCGAGCTGTGCGTTTTCCATCTCCCCCCCGATGGCTTCTATATCATCCTCCCACCCTTCATTCATTCAGCAGAAAAGCAGCCGGAACTGATGGCGATGAAACGAGCTCGGCGTCCACTAACAGCGGAACAACTGCGCGGAGGCAGACCCCGACTCGTGTGGCGGTCGGACCCGTGAAAGGTTCATCCACGTCTGACGCTGCACTCAGACGAGCAGCGGCGGTCCGACGGGCTGCAGTGATTCCCAATGGGAACTGCTGCTTCAAGCTACTGACTGACACCCAAGGCTCGACGCCCCCCCGCAATTTGTATTTGTTTTTCGTCATGAAAAGGTCAGTTGGATTGATCCCCGACCAGAGCAACACACTTCTATCATAAGTCCTCATACGTCTTTTAATAACTTTTAACTGCGTGTGATGGAGCACCTGATCTATAAGCAAATTATTATTATCTAAATGCATGTATTTGACTCGTTTATTTATGATTCAATTACATTACTATCAATTATCATCATTGCTATAATCATCCTCATCATCTCTGTTACCATTGTTATCAGTATTAGGATGCTGAAAACCAGAAGCAGTTTGCTGGTTCTCACAATTCTTAAATTGAGAGACATGAACAATAAGCAGAGTTCAAACACAGTATGACCCGTTCTTGTAACGTGCACTTTGGCTAAGCTAGCGGAATGATTGTGCTGCACAATGGGGTTTGGCCGACTGCCATGTTAACACAGTGCGATGTAACAAGTGCTTATTTCCGTGCCAACTTGCACCTGGCAACACTCGGCTGTCGTGTGAACTCCCGATTGGAGACAAATAAATTACTCCGAAAGTTTCCATTTGTGAGGCCAAGTCGCAACTCGCATCCCTGCACTAAATGGAGAAACCAGGAGCTTATTTTAAAGAACGTACCAGCATTCAGTGTGACTTGCAACATTCAATTGTTTGCATTTGATATAATTTATTCACACTTTCAGTTTTTCAGTCTGGTTCATTTCCATCTCACTTCATCTTCAGCCACCTGATACGTTTCTAGCAAACAGCCTCATCCGACCTCGGAAAATTCACCACAATTTCGATAAAACCTTGAGCGCAGATAAGTCCACTAATTTATGATGGGGGGGGAAAACTAAACAACAACAACCAGCTCTCATCTTGAAAGGCTTAAAAAGGTCTAGACTAGCTGTCGGCCAGACGTGCCGCTGGAGAAACACAATATGAGCAGAAGACATCGCAGCGTTAAGCTGTTGGGATCAATATGTGGTGCATCTGGCCTCCCTCAGCATTTCTGCACAGTCGATAAAGCTACAGCACCGACGTCAAGGATGTCGCGCAGCCGAGTGAAAGAGAAGAAGGAGAAAGGAGGAGCCTGCGTCACGACAGTGGGGTCAACGGAGGCGCTGAGCTGCCGGCGAGAGCGAAGAAGAGAGGAAGACGACAAGGGAGAAAAGGAGGAAATGAAAACTAAGTGGATAAGTGGATAAAAGGAGGAAAGAATGAAAGAGCAGGGAGGGGCGGGGGTTTGCGATTAGTAAAGTTCGCCTCGCTGTATATCACCGGCTTCGGCGCAACAAAGGGAGGCAAATGGGAACTCCGACAAGACCAATAAACCGGGACAGGCCGGGATGGATGGAGGGGAGGGGGGACGGATGGAGGGGAGGGGGGATCCGCCCTCCGTCCAATGGTAGATTATCTGTGTCGTTACTCTGCGCCGCATCGCTCCTCCGAGCACACGAGCGCAGCGGCTTCAACTCAGCGTTTTAATTGCGCGTGGTAAATGGCGTCTGGCTACGGGCCAAACACTTTGATCCATTTGCAACCAGGAAATCACTTTAGGAAGAGAGAGTCAAGACTCATGACCAGGACTCAAATAAAATGGCCGGAATCGCCCGTGAACCCACCTCAGATTGAGCATAATGCACTCAAACTGGCGGCGACGGAAATACATACAGCTTAATATCAGAGTATTCTCCATGGCAACGTCATTAGTTGGCAATTATGCACTGAAAGCTTTGCTGCAAAGATATCTAGTGGCATTGGAGTTGCGGATGGACGCGGATGTGTTTTTTTGTCCTTCCAGCCTGCTTTTAAACAACCTAATCTCCGGCCGTAACAGGAGGCCGGTTTATAACTGTCGACTGGCCAAGTAATCCACTTGCTAGAAACACACGAATGCGGCTAATTGGTCAATTTTCGGTTCAAATTATGTCCCACTGGAGGCAACAAACTTTCCCATTCCCACCACACATTTCAATCCATCACAAGTCGAGTGTGACGTGCATCCCCGGAGTTAACGGGGAATGAAAATTGGCACAAGGAAAAACAGACTCAAGAATGTACTTTTAAATAAAAGTGCGCGAGATTATTCGTCCATGCTTGGTCATCCCTGCCTGCGTTATTATTCAAGTAACCTATTACAGATTACATTGTTAAGGCAGCACAGAGTGAGTCCAGACGTCCTTGACATCAGCGGAGGGTTCTCACAGAAGTGTCGTTGAGGACGTAATTAACCTGCAGCCAAATAACGGCCGGGTCAGCACACGCCTCCGTGAAAGTCAATGTGAGGTAATAGCTACACTAATAGCTTTGCTAATCACTGCGCTTCACTTGTAGAGGGACGTGCCGAGGCCCTCCGGGAGCCGAGGCGACCCAACACAGGGACTATTTTGTGCTTGACAGGTACTAAAACACTGACAACTTGTATGAGGAACGTCAAGGGGAGGAACGAAAAAGCAAAGGAAGAAGAGAAACCTTTCTTGCCTCAGAGCTCATGTGATTTTAATTGCTCAATTTCTGCCTGAAAGGGTGAAAAAGCAGCAGAGTGCATAAAAATTATCCTGTGCCCACAGTTTGAATAAGTGAGCTCAGTGTGTCTTCCTCGATGACCGAGTTAACGAGTGTGTGAGGGAAGTGGATGTGGCGCTATGATCACACACACACACACACCGAGGATGATCACACACACACACCGAGGGCTTGTGGACAGACGAGCTGGCGAAACGGGCCCGTCTTTCATTAATGGCCGTTAAAAAAACATGACCTTGGGGCAGTATTTTCTGAGGGGTGAGCGGGTGGAGGTGAATATGTAAATAAAAAAAAAGGACTTGCAGTACTGACGGACCGGCTGACACGAACTGCGCGACACCATTACAGAGTAACTCGTGCTGATTTAAATACCCTCTATTTTGGAGGACCCTCTGCGCTGCCTGCACGCCACATTACAATACATGGTCCATGGTGCTACACTGCTAACTGGCTAGTGTGTGCATGCTAACAAGCTAGCTTACTAGGCGCACGGGAGCCCGGCACCGCTTTGTTGGTGCGCTAACACCAAACGTGGACAGCAGCAGAGTTGGTGTACATGTTAACAAGCATCGAGATGGCTTTTACAGGCGGATACAGACTTTTTAAAGAACCCTCCATGACATTTTACAAGTCGGTAAAAACGGCCCGCTCACTCTGCCATCTGTCCAGAATCGAAGCCCGGAAAGCTCATGACACCCATTAAGGCTGACTAATGTGTGAATAGAATTAAAGGAAACAGAAAGAGACCTGTCCCTCTGTAACTTTCTTTGACCGATAGGTTCCCTCCCCTCCCTGGTGCCCAGGGTCCGGCCCTTCATGCTGATGGATGGCTGCATTATCAGTGTGTTTGTGGCCTCCGAGGTGGAAGGATGAAGTTGGACTGGACCAAGGTCACCAATCCGAGGACATCGTCCTCCAACTTGAATTCCAGCATGAGGTCGATCAAAATGGGTATGTAGAACCTCGAGTGAGGTTGGACCAACAAACCCACATACCGGTAGTCTAAGTTGTCCATCAGCAGGGTTGATTTACCAATGGCTGCTAACCTGTTGGCTCCAACGATTGTTGGGGTCAGTGGCATGAAAAGTCAACCCGAATGGCCCAAGAATACCTGACTAAAAGAGTGTGTATCGCCACCTACTGTGATCCGACTATGCAAACAGCATCTAGGCTGGTTAGACCTGTTCAGAAAATCATTGATGCCAATGGTGCTGGAGGGTTTGTCTGTTTGATGTAAAAGCACTTATTGTTAATTGGGCTGTAAGCAACTGGTACTATCTAACCAACTATCTGCTAGCTACACCTGAAATGTAATCAAATGGTAGCTGATGAGCACAGAGATTGGTGCCTGAAGAGCCAGCATCTAAATCTATTCCTATCCAGTTTGTTTTTCTGGTCGAGGCTGGTGGAACAGCAGCTCCATTGATAATGTTTTTGATTTTTAAAGCTGCTAAACGGTGTGTTTTGAAAGCTCGGCGAGAAGCACGGAAATATGCCCAATTTCCACAACACAACTACATCGCCTGTGTGTCTCACTGGCTTTTCCCTTTTCGTGCAGGCGGATGGAGACAGATCAATGGAAAGTGAGTGTGTGTGTGTGTGTGTGTGTGTGTGTGTGTGTGTGTGTGGATCCGAGGCTGCAGATTCTCTCTTTTTTTAATGATGATATTACGTACCCCCAAACACACGCAAAGTAATCGCACCTTTTATCTCACCAAACCTCAAACGCGCGACGTCGCTGATGGGACTCAGAATGTGACACGTTCTCCGTCACTTTCACAGCCGGGGTGATTATTTACTGTATTCATTAACTGATTACTTTCATTCAAAGTGATTCATGCCTGCATTCACTCAGGAGGTGGATGTCAAGCATAAATACGGCATTTTTTTATGAGACGCCCACTGGATATTTCTCCATTTCTGGCTCAGGCACTCAGAAAATGTAAAAAAAATCAAATAATTTAAATCAAATAATAGTAATAAAAAATAGATAAACAAATCTTATCTCACTTCATAATCTTGGATAACAGAGATTCTCAGCCTTTCCTACAGTTTACTACACACACATTTACAGTACTGGAACAGCTATGGACCCATCACTTTGCACTTTCATTACCTTTGACGGCAAAAACGTGCATCGTACACGCACACACACACACGCACATACACACACAATCTTCTTGCTCTGCTGTGTGTACATTTAATCAACTGGGGAGCAGTGTGGAGTGCACTGGGCTGCTCTCTCCAGATAAGATTATCCTTCAGCTGTAGGCCGCACAGTCAATAGGGGGACCAGGAGTGCAATTAGTGTGTGTGTGTGTGTGTGTGTGTGTGTGTGTGTGTGTGTGTGTGTGTGTGTGTGTGCGCGTGTGTGTGTGAGATGGCAACAGCAAACGGAGAGTAGGGCCGAATGAACAGGGCAGAGGAAGATAGTCAAGATAGCGAGTGAGTAAGTGAAACAAGTTATCTGCCAGTCGGAACAAATGGAGGAACATAAACACAACAAATCAATGTCCGCAACGACGGAACATCTCTGCCCCGTCCTGACTTCGGAGTTTTGCAAATCAGAAAGCAGGGTGTCGGTTTTCTGTGCTGCTCTCCAAGGAGAGGGAGGAGGGAAACAAAAAGCACTTGTAAAGTTTAATCCCCCCACATGTAGCAACGCTACTAAAACCCAGTTAGCGAGTGACCTTCACCTCAATGCCGACAGCTATGAATTGCAGATCCGAGCCCACAGCTGCTGCAGCCTGTGTGTGTGTGTGTGTGTGTGTCACAAGTGAGCGGTGTGAAGAGCATTCTGTAGCATGCCATCAATGTGTGTGCATGTTTGTGTGTGTGTGTGAGGAGCATGGGAGAGAGGTGGGGGGCCAAACATATGCTCGGTGTTCTGTGTGTCATTGGCTTTGTCTTTTCATAGCAGGCATGCACTGACTATGTGTGTGTGTGTGTGTATATGTGTAAGGGGTCCGTCAATAGCTCATGGGCGATGCCATGTGCCGCCGCCGAGCGAGGGCACACACACATACAAAGGAAATCAACCTTGGCCGACCCTCCGCGCAGAAACAATAACAACACCAACACGTCATCCAGCATTTTTCCCAACAGCACTTTGCAGTGATTATTTAATTGACCTGCATTCTTTATCTGATCAGTCCTCGTCTGTTCGGCGCTCGATTAATCATTGTACACGACCAAAAATTATGGATGCTGGATACCTTTCGGAGAAACATGAATGGAGTCATGCTGGAGATGATGATTTTGTTTTCTGTTGATTTGTTTCCAGAATCAACAGTTGGTCCACGTTTTGCATCCGGGAGCACTTTGTTAAACACAAATTAGTGCGACAAGCGCTGACAGAGACAAATGCGGCGAGGAGGGAAGGTCAGGACGGCTCTGAAATGCTAAGGAGATTTCGGGGACTGTGGGGAAATTTGGACATCTGGAGGAGACTAATCACTGCTGAAAACACCGTCCATAAACACACTGGGGATTCTGCTCGGCCCGTCCTTCGGTCTGACCATAGAAGGTCTGGTTTTTGAGTCGGTGGAACGAGACGGACTGGGAGAACGGAAACAGTTGGAGAGGGATTTAGTAATCATTATCAGTGGTCCAAACAATGGTGACTGACTTGTAAAAAGATTGACAACAAAAACTCTGGGATTCATAATTATGCAAGCGTTCCTACCAGCATGACAAAGCTTAAATCTATCTAAATCTGTGTCAAATACATATGTCATAAGCACTGCATTTGTGGGAATCTATTAAATGACGAGCATTACCCATAATCCTGCAGTAAAAAGTGCAGACTTTGTCCCTGCAAGTCATCTCCAGATTACAGCCCTCTCATGGACTCATCTCCGTGTTACGCTAACATTTTAAAACGTCTTTAATTGAATCTTTACTGACGTGGCACCCGCAGTAAAGCCGCAGTATGAATCAGGTGGGAGCGCAATGACTCAAGATGAGTGATTGTTTAAAACTTTCCTTCAGAAGCAATCATTGATTGGGCTTGACTTTTAATATCGCGGGGAGACATGACGGAGGAAAATTAAAGAGGGGAGGAGCAGAAACCCTAAGCACATTAAAAAGAAAAATGATTGTGAGGATGGAGGGAGACAGGACGCGGCCAAACCGGGGCGAAGACGAGTGGAGGGGGATAATGGAGGGGAGGTAGAGAAAAGGGCCGAGGCCAAGGGAGAGATGACAGGAGTGATGGAGCGAGAAAGAATCTGAGAGATGAAGGCAAAGAAAGAAGGAGCATTAAATGAGCTTTGGCTGTAATAATGAGCGCCGTCCTGCGTTACGGTGGCAAACAAGGTCGGCGGGTTTTAGTGGGAGAGGGGGAGGAAAGAGCCAGCAATGTTGTGGGAGGGAGAAGATAAATAAAGTATAAGGGGGGGGGGGCGCTCACCAAGGAGGTGGAAGAGGATGTAGAGAAAGAGGAGCACTCCTGACTCGGTGCATCCTCCCTCCTCGTCCTCCTCGTCCTCCCCGGCCAACGCGGGGACTGTAAATCCCCCGAAACTTGAGAGGATGTAAACAAACCATTAGCCCTGTCCTGCCATGGGGAAAACCATCCTCCACACACACACACACACACACACACACACACACACACACACACACACACACACACACACACACACACACACACACACACACACACACACACACACACACACACACACACTTTCTGACACACATGCAGACAGGTGTGAAAATGCAGAGAGGTTCACTTTGACGTTGCACACTTGCGATCTCGAGTGAAAGCCTATAGAAAAATGTGGTTTTCACGCGGTGGCTTCAATGCGCAGACCGATGGGGACACGCTATAAATCTGTCCCGTGTTCAGCCACTTGTGGAGTAAATGACTCACAATTTGTCCTGGAACACGGCGTACACCCCCTTTACACAAGACAAGCCGGGCCACATTGTTCCCGGCTTGATTCCCTTAAAATGTTTCCGATTGATTTGATTGTTTTTTTTCTTATATGCTACCCCCCCACACCCCCCCATTCAGCATTGGCGTCAGTATGACGCATGAGTGCCATTAATGCAACAATTTGATCCTTAAGTAACCACTTCAAAATCAGAATGGCTTATAACAGGAGGGAGTGAGGCCTCTTTCATTTACATCCCGCATTTAAAAAGCCTGCTCGTACACTGGGGCTGAGAGGTACACAGGAAGTGCAGGAAAAAACACTGTATTTTCACACTGTATTTTCACACTGTATTTTTCGTTAATTATTGATGATGAAACTCTTTGTTTGCTCCCAAACACATTTCCAATGAAAGACAATCCTTGTTAAGTTTACTCCTGCACTGAAACTCACCCCTGTCCAGAAATCTACAGCATGTAAAAAAAGCGAACAAAAATCCACGGGAAAGAATCAAACCACACACAGAAAAAAATCCATTCTTCAATTAACAGCTCATCTTCTAGTTCTAGTGCTGGTGCCGAACTGGGGTGAGAACATCTGCGTTACACTGTGTGGCAAAGTGTAAATACTGCGTAAACAGTTCAACGGGATTGCAGACAGAGAAATCAATAAATGATCTGTAAAATAAAATGTGGACCTTTTAAACGTTTCTGCGTTAAGTTCATTGACTTAACAGAGACATTGCCAGATA
Source organism: Mullus surmuletus (assembly GCA_903171835.1). Classification (NCBI taxonomy): domain Eukaryota; kingdom Metazoa; phylum Chordata; class Actinopteri; order Syngnathiformes; family Mullidae; genus Mullus; species Mullus surmuletus. The sequence goes on along the minus strand of CAESWR010001069.1, from coordinate 117,394 downwards.
CATCTGAAATGAAAACTTGTATATCCAGGCCAATTCATAGCTAATCCTTTGCATGAAATTAGCAGCTCTAATTTCCATGTCCTTCTGAAGGATTTGCACAGCAACAATCCGGCAACACGAGTATGAGGATAGAATATTTGCGGGCCTCTCCGTCATCAAAGCCGCCCATCCCTAACTGGTCTAGAGGAAAGTATAAAGACACAAGGAGGCATTGAACCCATTGACCAGCAGAGCTACAAAAGCTGTAATTTACAGGGGAGCCGGCGACGGGGGCAGAGCGTGGCCACCGAATCCCATCACAGAGCCATAAAGCCTGGCAAAGAGGACGGGGAGGAGGACGAAGAGGAGGAGGTGGGGAGATGCTCATCGGATTGCCGTCCGTGCACTCAGGCAGCCTGCTCGCAACACGCCGGAGCCCATTATGGGCTTTTACACACAGCCAAACGCACGTTTCGTCTCGACTCAAAAGTGACCCAAAAATCTCTTTTGTATAATCGCATCGTCCGTCTGCAACCTGGTGTTTCGTGCGCCGCAGTCATTGTATTCATCCATCATCGGACAATCTCACCTTTTGTGTCCTCTCTGAGGCCCCGTCTATCCGAGAACTCGCACTCTTTGAATTCCTGGATATGTTATCGTGAATCAGACGGGACTGATGATCTCGTGGCGAGGCTTCCTCATCACCTCACACTCACATTGATTAGTCATCACGGTATGCAGGCACATTGGAAGCTTAAATTGATAAGTTCACTTTAAAAATGGCAAAATGCTTGACAAAAAATGCAGTGTAATAATAAAGGTGTTTTTTTTCATATTCTGTTTGAATAAGTTATTTTGTGGGACACAGAAACTGCATGACTAATCACGTGTTTCTGCCAGAAACCCAAAGAAATATATGAATTGTCTCAGGTTTAGGCACAGTATGCCAAATTTGAATTTTCTTAGTTTTTTTCTGGCATTTAAAAAAACCTTTGTTTAAAAATGTATTTCGAACATGCATTGGTTGAGTCCTTGGTTACTCGGTTTGCAACGTTGCCGTCATTAGCTTCCTTTTCCTAAAATTTAGTGTGTAATGACGCTAAATGAAAGTGCGTGGCTGACAATATTTGCGAGCAGTGGTGGCTCTTGTTGGGAGGAGTGTTGCTCTTTAAGTCGCACAGGGAGGTTGCGAATGAGTGAAAGTGAGAATGCATCACATGAAAAGGTCAGAATGGGTGAAGCCAGCTTTGATGGGCCCACCTGCGGAGATGTGCGTTTGTGTGAACCAGTTATTTGTTATGTTGCAGGGACTTAAATGACATTGTGGGGACTTCACGTTAGAGGTCCAAAATAGCCCACGGCATTCTTAGGTGAGGACCCTGTGTTGGGTTAAGTTCGGGTCAGGGTTCGGCTACTACTGGTTTTGGGTGTTCGGTCTCCGGGGTAAGAACGTGACTCAATGCAAGTCCTCTGCAGTGATGAAAGACTGAGCGTGTGTGTTTGTGTGAGTCACAGCAGGGCCGATGCTGTACTATTTTTATCCAGATCGGTGGAAGTTTGACTTCATCATCGGGGACTGAGTACAGTCACTTTCCCTGCTGCCTCCTCCTCTTTCTGTCTTCATATCTCTTTTACCCGCAACCCTTACACACGCCTCAGCCTGCTTTTACAATTCAACCTTCACATCGCCCTCATTCGTCCACCTGAGTCAGCCTGTTCTCTGCTTGTTGGACAAACACTGCGACAGAGCTTTACTAATGAGTACAGTTTAAGAAAAGAACGGTGGACCCACTTGTGCGATTACTGTTTGTGATCTGGAAATAAATCAGGTCAGATCAATCAAGTTTTGCACCATATTTCAAAATATAAATCACTCATTTGTTACCCTCCACCACAAATGAATCCCCCTTCCCTCTTATACATTCAGAAAAGTTGAGGTGGCAACCATGTCAGTATGGAATAGTAATAATGTAGAAGTATCAGTGTTAGGTCAGGTGAGGATAGGATGGGGAGGGTGGGGTAGGGTTGGATAAATTCGATTAAAAAGCCAATTCAGATACATTGGCGTTCCCATATTGGCATGAGGTCAGACACAAGTGGCATCGGTATGATGTGAATGCGGCACTTGTGATCATTGCACAGACTCCAGTGACTGCTGTGCCTTAATAAACTGGGAGGTGTGGTAACCATAAATACTGGTCTGTCTCTTCACTCCACTTTGTCATTCCGCTGACGTCTATCTCACCCTCTCTAGGGCTGTACATTACTGATGCAATGTGCTTGTCGAGTGGCCCACCGGGCGATTGCATAATGACAGTTCAGATAGTGTTACTGTCCACGGCGCTGTAATTCTAAACGCACAAATGATTCTCAATGTAACACGACAGCAGAAGCCAGTCAGCTGAGGTCGATTCCTCGCCAGCCGTGCTCACCATCCCTACGCTGGAATTAAGTCACATTATTTTTGCGGGCAGCAGGAGCGAGGAAAAGACCATCTTATGTAAATGACAAGCAATGTGTGTAAAAAGGGGGGGAACTTATTAAAACCTCTGCACGTTTGGCTGAATGCGGAATGGTGCTGACACGGCGCAATATTGATATCCAATAATACACGATTGATTTGCTTCAGGTTGTGAACTTTATGAACCATGGTGTGAAACAGGCATGTTTACGACAAATGGTCGGTGAAATTGACAAGTCAGGAGAAATCAATTGTGTATTTTTGGGAGAGCAGTGACCCGACACTAAAGCTGACCCCTATATAACATCACATGGTAGAAATTCACATTGTTGCGCAATCCCAAACCAGGATTGACAACATGTTTTCAGGCGATGCGTCGATGCAATCAATGTATTTGATCATGTAGATACCTTGATTAGCAAAACATACGCCAATGGACCAAGGGAGTGGCGTGGCTGCATCCACTCAAAGCATGGATTTGGAGATGCACAACAAGTCCACCATGCTGAAGCTTATGGACTGAAAGAAAATGCTAATAAACTCATCCTTTGTCTGAAAAAATGGTGGCAAATTGACATCATTGGCCCATAGGGTAATAGACTGACTACATACAATTGGTGTCCAAAGGCTTTTCAAAGTGACTTCAGAGTGTCTCTAGATAGCTAAATGTTGATTGCAGTGTATTGAAAAAAAGGTTATTACATAAAGTGGCAACAGAACATTTAAGATCTGATAATCTTTCTTTTACAAAGTCAGCGGAAACAGGAGTGACATGGTTCTCTTTTGTTCCGACTCCGATTCCAAAGGACAAAGTGGGCAACGTTTACTAAGGTGAAGCAGCATCACCAAGGAGTCCTGGCAGCTAAGCTCCATGGACATATGGGCTGGTCACTCAACTGATTAGGCACCCTTATCACAGCCAGCAGCAGTCACCGTTTCCCCTCAAATTAATTCAGCTGTCCTCCATCACAGGCAGTTTTCCAGACGCTCCGCAAACAGGACCGTGTTCTAGGTGGGTGCGGGTGCGGCAGAGCTGCGCGGCCTACGGTGAGGCTGTGAAAGCACATCCGGACGCATCCTAAGTAAGCGCCTTCTTAAGATAGGGATCTAATCCCGCCACATATCTCCGGTGAGGCTGCTGAGTGGTAAATAAGACCGCAAGCTCTACTTTCACAGCAGTACAAAGAGCAATGGCAAAAAGCACCTGACATGCTGCTGACTTTGAAATACACTTGATTTGCCCTTTCGGTTTATAACCCCCCCCCCCCCCCACCAAAACAACAGTAAAGAGCACATGCCATTGAGGTGTGAGATGCTGGCATTTGGCGAAAACTTTGAAGTTAGTCTAAGAATAGACAAATTGATGACAGTGCGTCATCGCCAAATTCAAGGATTAGGTCCTTCATGAGATATAAATACTAATGTAGGATATTTGATATAGGTACAGCTCATCTTTATAGAGTCTAAACTGGTGTGTGTCTAACATCTCCATCCAACTTATCTCCAGAAACCAGGCTCTGTGTTCAGATCGGTTTCTTGGCAGTGTTTTGAGGACATCCCTTGAGCCATAAAAGAACCGATAACATTTTGAGAGGGATCAAAGGCCAGATCTACAATCAGGGATTGGTTGGTGTGATCTATGTGCTTTTTCAAATACATTGCAATAACAGTAGAAATGTACAATTCTTGATAGCACATGAGTGTATTTGGATGGATATCAAGACATTGTGTTGGCCACCTGGAAAAAAGTAAAGTACCTCCAACATCAGGTTACAGACAAAACAGACAAACATAATTCTGTACAATGAAATGAACCCGGAAGTTTAAAAGCCAATCATCCGTCACTCTTGTTTGCCGAACCTCCTTATTCCTAGATTTAAAGAGGCTGGTCTGGACTGCCCTATAATTTCTAAGAGCCTTTTTTTCATGCGCAATTAAAAGTAGTGCTGTCGTTTATGAGGCAAGACGCCAGTAATGGGTCTGGTTGAACGTATAATTATCGAAAAACCCCGCCTTTCTAATTTATATTCCACTTTACCTGAATGTCTTGGAAAAACTGGCCTTTTTCCCCACAGAACCAGTTCCTTGTATGCTTGTAACATGGTTCACAACCAAATTTAGGTATTTACACCGAGTATTTTCCATTTGAATCTCCTGTTAAGTAAAGTTAAGTGTTAATAAGTAGCATCACCAAACCCTCAGCAGCACAGAATTGTAGGTAAGGTTGCAGACTGAACGTCACCTTGGAGCCAAAGCAGATACAGGCAAACCTGGATGAAACACAATGGACCGTTACGTCTGACATTTCTGTTGTCTCCGCATTCATTCCAGGAAGGAACACAAGAAATAACAGTCGGAGGAGCTTTTTTTTATTGTTCTTAAGAGTCAACATCGATCTTGTTTTGCCTATAAAAACCTCGCGCAGAGATGTTTTAATGAATACACTGCATTTCCTTGCACTTTTTTCCCCCTCTCTCCCCCGGCACCTTGTTGCCATGAGACGCCACCGGAGTTTAAATGGCACCATTCCCACTGAGGCAAAGCTCAAAAAGCTCCGGAGTTCAAATAAACTAAAAATAAATAAAAAGACGACAGATGGGAATACATTCTTCCTGTTTTACTACTGCTGATTTCATCCTGGGAACTAGCTTCTGGAAAAGACTCTTTTGGATCTAATTTTGTGCCTCTGTCGTCATTCAAACGAGCGACGCGTGCCGGTGTGAGGCCGGCCCTCCATGCATTTCTTGTCCAAATGTCTCCCCGACGCCACATCTCTGCAGTGGCGCGTCTGATAGATAACGGGAAGAAAGAAATGCCATCGCGCCGCACTTGTTAAGGCAAATTCGCTCGTGCATTCGCGCGCACACACACACAAGTCACAGGGACTTTGTGGCGCTACCAAGGCAACCAAAACACAGGAGCTAATTATAGTTATAGCTGTGGACGCTGGGACAGTCACAGTCACATGGACAAACACTCAAAGCTGCCTGGTGATTTATCTCGCTGTCAATGAATCCTCGTCCTGAGCCCTTTGTTGCGACGGACATCACGTTGAGATGAAAACCGACACACCTGCTGAGCCCGATGCATGGAAGTGCGCTGTGCTTGTGTGTGTGTGTGTGTTCATGAATGCAAGCAAGAAGGAGAGAAAGTGTGCCGAGCCATCACCATATGTTCCATTTGTTCAGTGCTAATTTGTGCACATCTGTTTCCAACCCGCCACAATTGCACACTTTGAAACTGAAAGCTCGCTGATTTAGGTTTTTCATCGGTGAAAGGATACCGAGTCAGGCCTCAGGGTTCTGTGATACACAATTAGTTATGATATCTCAAAAGCACCAAACTGATCATCTGTTAATAACATATTCACAGTTCCAATGCGCAGTAATTTTAGTGTAGTTATGCACAGTTGAGGTGAAGTAGCAACATCCACGTTGCTAGAAAGTGCGGTTCCCTGTAAGGACACTCTGGGCCGACTCTTGAGATGATTAAAAATCTCCAGACCAACCATAAAATGCCCAGATTAGATCAGAGTCATTTTGGTCTCTTCCGCCAGTTGCTATTATGAATGAAGATTCAGACTTGAGGAAAAAAAAAGGGCGGGGCCTATTTGAGTCAAAGTCAGGTGCTGTAATCAAACAGGAGGATGCTTGATAAAATGAGGTTTCTGACTGCAATTCAGACATGTTATTGCCCATCCATCCACAAAATATGCATTTGATGACTTATTCTAAAATGAAAATATCCAGATCACTTCATACATCATGAATAAAGTGGTAACAGTTTTTTTTTTTAAATAAATATGCAATTCTCCAGTTACGAGGCTGAATAAAATATGAAAATAGGTTGCTTTCAGGAGGCTGAACATGCCAAGGACACACACACACGCACACACGTATCATACGCTGCCCAACTGAGCTGAACAAACCATACAGACAGTATTTTAGCTCCCCCAAAAATAGTTCAACAATTGCACTTGTGCTGCAGGATTGAAAGAAAGAAATAAAGAAAGGAAAAATTCCCTCGGGTGGCTCAGCAGCGATCCTTCTGCTCGGAGGTTTGGGGTTCTGAATCTCATCGCAGGAGAGAGATGAGCAGGAGAATTTGAGATTGATTATGAGAATATATACGATTTTGCTCTTCAATTCCTGGAGCAAAAAAAAGAACAAAAAACAATGAAAACTGCACATTTCAGTCGTCCACCACGAGAAAAAAATAATTTAATGTTTTAGAGGCCCTAACATTTGCCCACAGCTGCCTATAAATAAACTGCCTTTGTTTTCTGAAGCGCTCTCTCGCTCTCTCGCTCTCTCTCTCTCTCCCCGTCTCTCCTCCTCCTGGTCCTTCATTGCCTTCTCTCTGTCAACTTTTAATCCACACACTGACCTTTCCAAGACTCTCCTCTTAAATCATTTTCCCATCCCTTCATCTCCCGGATGTGTTGCCTCCTTTAACTCCTCGCTCACGGAGCATCCACACACTGAATTATACTCCTTTCCACCCGAACCCAGAGATAAAATATGCCAGTTTTTCTTTTTTTCTTTGACTCGAGGGGTAGTGTTCGTGCATCTCCACCACCTGCATGTCGATGGCTTATCCGCAATGAGGCGGTTTGCAGCCGCAGGTTGGCGGTAACTCATCTTTGAATCCATAAACGGGGGCTGAGAGGGGAGAAAACGCCGATAGAGATTCTGTCAAAAGTGGTCCAACGGATAAACAAGGTCTTGTCGTTATGAGCCGTTTCTACAGTTTCATGGGGAAATTGAATAACCTATTAAATGTGGCGGTGCCTTGCGATCTCTTCCTGAGGGCCGTGCAGAGCTCGGCGGATATACATGATCCCAGCACGGATGCGATTTAACACGCCCACTTGGATTTAGCACTCCACCGTGGATGAATACGCAAAGATATCGAGAGCTATAAGCAGCACTGGCTGTCGAAAGAGCAGGGGCTGCAGAAAACATGTTAGCGCGGTCCGACCTGGCGTGAATGTTAATGGTAGTTTGTGTAAAAANNAAAAAAAAAAAAAAAAGATCAAACTCCCACCATCCTTTAAATTGCAGTGTTTTGACGCATAATTATTGCCAGGAAGCTGCTGGTTGTTTTGCGTGAGTACGAAATTCTGCACACACACGCGCACACACACCCGCACACACACACACACACACAAGCACCTCTCTTCCTTTCACATGTCAGCGCTTATAGGAATGAGCAGCTGCATCATGTGCCCTGCAGATGCTCTCTGCTAAATGAGAATTAATGGGCAGGGCAAGGAATGGAAAAATGTAACCCCCTTCCACACGCACACGCACACACACACACACACACACACACACACTATTAACATTGATTGCAATGAGGCGGGGAGGGGGGGGTCTCGACCCAAGCGAAAGCAACAGTGCACTTCACATGACACCGCTCAATGAAATGCACATGTCAGCACTTCCTGGGAGAAGTTAGGTGTGTGTGTAGGTGTGTGTGTGTGTGCACCCATAGCAGGGCCAATCACATATGCTGTCAACACACTTCAGTACCTTGGACAGCTACACATTTCTCACATGGGGGGGGGCTACTGTCGTTCTTAAAGTGCGTCAGCTCTGCGTTAAGTTCCTGCAGCGATGCCGCAAGATCAAGTTTGGACCTTTAACGGGGCTAAAAATACACACTAACAAACAAACCCACACGTTATCAGCCGAGCGCTTCCAGCCCTGATGGAAAACTGGAGAAGCTGCTCCGCTCTGCGCATTGTGAAGATGTCAGTTTAATTGTGCCGTTATTACCGGATGAAGTTGCCGTAGATTTGATGTGGCAGATGCACAGTGGATTACAATGTTGGGACGGATTGATAATAATTAGAATTACAGAGCACACCACTGTCAGTCTAATCCTGTTTAAACTGGAGCGCAGCCCGGCGGTCTTCTGTTTGGCACAGCTCGGGAGCTAAACAGCTGCTGGCAGAAAAGCAGAAATGCGAATCCTCGGCCGCAGGATGACGGCGCAAGTGGAGGCGTGCGGTTCGAGCGGCGCATTAGATGAGCTATTGGAGGGCAGCGACCGACCAGGACGACAGATAGATGATATTGCAGAGTAAATAATGGTCACAGGTCACCATTCTAACTTCACTTGAACAGCCCATATTGGTGTTACTACTTCTTTATTCAGGGGTTCATTCTGATTTCAGTGTTTGAATGAAGTCTGCATGCAATTTCATGGGAACTATTATTGACAGTAACCTCTTCAAAGTTATTAAACGGAGAATGTTTGCTGAATTGAAATCTTAAATTAAGTTTCCCATCAACCTGTGCAATAAAAGGCGCATCAACACACTTTGCCATTTTCAATAGTACCAAAACAAGTGAAAACGAGACATCTAGGAGCGTAATGGTGTGATGAGGCAGCAAAAACACGCTCTGCATGATCCCCAACGTGCGTTCCTAAAAACAATCTCCCATCCCGGCGCTCAGATTCTGCTGCGTGCGTGACGAGCAGGAGGTTATTTAAAAATAGTTGTGAATGTATGATAACAAAGGCCATCTTTCTTTAGCCGCACGTTCGCATGCTTGGATGTTCCCTGTGGAATTTAACAAGGAAATGTCAGCAGTCATCGGCATCGGAAGGGGGGAAACAACGCAGATGAAAAATAAGTGGCAGGCGGGGTCCCGGGGAGGCAGCGGGTCAAACAGAGATATAGTTCAATACGGACAACAGAGAAAAGGCAGCACAGAATCACTTATTTCTTCTACGACTGAAGGACCTTTTCTGAGTGTTTCTCCTCTCTGATCCGCAGAGGTAACGGCTGTCCCTTTAAAATCTCACGGCGTCTATCAAGGCACATGTCAGAATCTAATTGGTTGGATTAACCTTAAATATTCTAGCTGGCATTTTTTCCCCACATGAGTTGCCAGAAAATACAAATATATGAATATAGATGTAGAATTATTTCACATGAGTAATTGGAGATGTCATTCACACACATATTGTGAGTGGTATTAGTGGCGTGTGTGCCAGCGCTGGAGGCGATAACACCCGTCTTTGGGCACATCACAAGTAAACACAGCTTCTGTATTTATATTATTTGCAAATGAGCGTACATTATAAATGTGAGATGAATTTTTCATGTGCAAAAATTTCCATAAGATGCTCACGACTGAGTGACACCACCTCTGCAGCTCGCAAACACTCTTTGCAGCCGGCTCAAAGGCTCTCAACCGCTGAGTTACGGACTTCCTGTCACTGCTGTACCACCAAAATGTGTGTGCAAGAGCAGCCCTTTTTTTTTCAACCAGGATAAACTGGGATGAAGCGGGCAGCACTGGGACCACTTATCAAGATCTCAAAATGCAAATAAGGGCTCAATCAGAGGTGATTTTCCCCAGGTTTTTCAGACGGTGGGTGAGGGGCTCGGACCCTTTGAAGAATTCCCAACATTGTGTGAAAAAAAGTCGTTGTCAAGGGTTGCCCAAACTTTTACATACGACTGTGCATTTTCACAGCGGGCCGACGAGCCCCTTCCGCGCTGCCGAGTAACAACCCCCCCCACCCCAGACTGCCGACACCACTGCAAGCGGCGCTGCCCGGGGCAACGGAGCCAAACACATCAAAACGGCACAAACGATCAATCAAAGAGTCGGGAAGCAAACGGCCTGAAAACACAACAACAGTGGCGGCACAGAGCGGAGCTGGCACTGTTACACCGCAGGAACTAATCCAATTCACCCCCTTCTTTCTCCCGCTCTGCTCAAAACGCCACCCGCTTTTCCGGGAAGCGCAGAATGGACTTGATTTTCCACAAAGTGGCTAATTGGTGGTCTGAGGGCGATCGCCATGGTGACGGGTGAAAGGTCAGAGGTGGCGGGGATGTGACACCGTGAGTGTCAAATTGCGGAGAAACAGTAAGTACCTGTTCTTCCTGACCTTGAGAAACGACGGCGCACACACACACACGCACACACACACACACACACACACATTAATGACAGTCAGCAGAGTAACAGCATGTCAGGAATGTTGGGCAACAAGATAATTCCTTTAACAAACCCCTTTTCACTGTTTCACTCTGCTTTCCAGACCTCTCCGCACATGACTGCCCTCATTGTCAGTTGCCCCGACTTGTGTCCAAAAGTCCCGTCTGTATGTTTTGATTGGAACCACATAGAACTCGTGACGCCAATTAAATCCGTCGCCTAAGACCCAGACACAACACAGAATTTTTTTTTTTCGCTTCACCAAAATAATCTTGACGCACAACGCTGCGTAACATTCTTGAACGGGAATCTGAAGTGATGCCAAAATAAGAGTCGGAGCCTTTCCTCGCCCCTGCAACAGTTTGGAGTGCCGCATTCTGCTCCATTAATCAATCGGCGTTTGCGACAATCATGTGGGCTCTGATGGAGGGGCTGAGGTCTTACTCACCGCTTTGCCAAAACTCCAACAGTCTTTGTCGCTGGCAGAGCAGCAGCGTGCGGAAACACATTCGGCGAGGGGACTTTCGCAGAGAGCGAGTTGACGGCAGCGTCCTGGGAGCGATTCAGCGACAGAAAGCTGTTTTTGTCTGGTTTATTCTGGGTCTCTAATGCGGCCCAGTGTCTCTGCAGTGAAGAATGAGGAACCTGCTTGATCAGATTCAGCTGCTCATGAAAATTATCTGCTGCCAATATACAACGCTGGTGGTGGCGACTTTCAATCTCAAATAAAAAATGCAAAGTAAATGGATGTGGAAAGTTAAGAGATGGGGAGTAAGATGGCGAAAAAGAGGGTTTCTTTGCTGCAGAAAATGGCAGTGTCGGGTGTTCTGCGAGTGGGGTGTCGCACGCAAACACTCGGCACTTCCTGTGACTTTCACACGCAGCGCTGTGTGTGGCGGGACGGGCTGACACGGAGCAGAGTGTGTTCTGAGAGCGGTAATGGGCTCGTCTTTGCCTCCCACCTGCAGGTAGATCGATGCAGTGAGTGTCCACTGCAGCGGCTCCCTGAGAGGAGATGACTTGGCGTGTGTGTGCGCGTGCATGTGTGTGTGTGTGTTTGGGATGTTTTCTACACTTTTCTCTCAGCTGTCTCGGGGTGAAAACCGATGCAGCAGAAATCTGAGACATTTCCGTCAAGCCGCAGCAGGACGAGTGCGAGCGCAGAGCCCCTCCGACGCGCCTCCGAGGAAGTGAAACGGAACCGCATGCTCTCTCCGTTGACCTGTGGGGTCATCCCGGACCCCCGCCCCCACCCGCCGCCCACAGAGGACACGCTGCTGCACCGAGACCATGTGAGCAAGGTTCTCCACAATACAGGACAGTCATGTGGCGCTTGTGGAGAAGAGCGAGAGTGTGACTGTCCCACAATCCTGCCTCCACACACTCGAACTCTTGGATCTTTACGGCAAGCTTTATGGGAAACTGGATCTTCACGGATCTCTCCAGTGAAGCTCCATTTACTCACAACACAACACCTACATCTTCTTTTTGTAACCATAAAACTTTCTCAAGTGTTCCTCAGGATGAAAAACGTTCCCTCCCTAAAAACTGCTGTAAAACATAGCCTATAAAAAACAAAAATCCGCTTTAAATGAGTGAAGTCAACATCAACTTGAAATATATACATCTAATATGAATTATTTGGGGGGATTTTAACCCTCTAAATGCCAGTTTCTTTGTGTAACTCCACAGTATTTGAATTGAAAAAAATTACAAACAATTTCCATAAAATGCAATTCAAGAGCTTCAGATGGATCAATGGTTAGCAGCAACATTGAATTTAATGCACTCTTATTTTATTTTTATCTTAAAAACGTCCCCAGGAACTCTTTAGGGTCAATCAAACCTTCACTTCTGGCAAATTTGGCTGTAAAATCTTTCCAAAAATCTGATGATTCCTTTCTGGCTAACATGCAAAGACTCTGATTCCTGCCTTTGTAAGTAGCAGGTAAGAGTCGTGCGATTCCCCACACATAAAGCTGACAGAATTCCAACTCTTGAGAGGAACAAGCCAGACAAACGTCACGCGGACTTGGCCTAGCACCGGATGATTCTGGATGTTTCTCTGCCGCTCGCATCAATCCGGTCCAATTGTGGAAATCAAACTTGGCACCGTTTGCACTTGTATCGCGCATCCAGATACGAGATTCTAAACCCTTCGGCTGGCGCTGCTGCGGCGCGTATACAGCTCGTTTGTCACTCAGCTCCATCGCCAGTCTGATTGAAATCTCAACACATGGCTGACACATGGATGAACATCAGCCCCCCTCCACAACCCCCCCCCCCCTGCGGATCAAAGCTCTCTCCCTCTCTCTTTCTCCATCAGCCCACGCGGATCATTCAGCCGTCACACTGATCAGACGTCAGCTCAGCGAGGAGCTGCGGTTACTAGATGTGCTTTGAAGAGGCGGCGGGGGCGGCGCCTTTCAGTGCACCTTTAGCCGTCGCTTTCCGTGCCGGCCCCGTGTAGTCAGGACACTGTTTTTCAGAGTATTGAGGTCTAAACAGTTGGATTTCAGGGCAGCTCGGGGGCATTTACACAGAGCTATCGGATGACTTCGAGTGTCAGGACGAAAATTGAATTTCAAAGCCAAACGAATGCTAATACTGCCGTAAATTGGTGGTTGGGAGTAAAGTAGGTGTGGAGGTCAGGGTTACGCAAAGGGTTATGGTTGGATGCAAAACGGCTTGATGAAATGATGGAAACACGGGTGTATGCGCCACACATACACACACACACAAACACACACACAGGAAACAGAGAGCAGCGGAGAGGGATGGAGGCCAAGACGAGACGTTTTCAGTCCTTATAAATCACTCGGGGGGCGTTTATTGGCCGTGGGAGCCGGGGATCGAAGCAAAGCGCTGGCTTCGGTGATCCCAGGTGAAAAACACAGCCATTAAATGTTTGCAAAACTGTAACATTGGCAATACGAGGGCTCTTTCTTTCAGCTAGTCCGATTCAGCAGGTGCTGTGTCGACCATTCACGCCTTCGGAAGGAATCCGGAGAGAATAGCTGCGAGCCACAGGAGACAATAGTTCTGATGTAGAGGAAAAACAGTTCAGGGATTCAGACCATATGGCACCACATAGAAAAACAAGGCGGGCTGAGCCGACATTAAAGGATCGGTAAGCAACACTGCTGCGAACACCAGATATCCCTGTTGTCACTTCCTGCTTCAAAGCCACAGAGTCAGCAGGACCTCCAAGTCTCGCATCAACACCAAGGAGATCCTTGTAGAACGTCCAGGTTATTTGAAGAACTCGGGTTACTCAAAGCTCATAAAGCTGCTAACAAGAACAAGAAAAGAGTGTGAGGAGTGAAGTGGACTAAAAGTTTCTCAAGGATCGTCTGGTTTTCAACATTTCCTCAAATCATGTTTCAAGTTCTTCTGCTTCACGTGTGTGCGTTTTGTCTTATCACAAAAAATCTTTTCCCATCATCTTGACTTCATCTCAATAAACAGGCCACAGCTCAGAAGCATGTGTTGGAGCTTTTAGGGAGAAACCTTATAAATAATTAAAATCACGACCCTTCACAAAATGAGAACATGCTCGCAAAGACGGATGGATCTTTCTAATCTCAAACGAGAACCATTAATCGCCGGGCCCCGTTTAGACCTCCAACACGTTGTCAGATCCGGCGAGCAGAGGTGAGGACGGCGAAGGACAAAGACGCTGTCCCACAACATTTCCTCAGGGAAACACACCCGCGTCAACCAGCCTCTGTTTGGACTGCAAGCAACAACGACAAAGAAAAGCCCTGAGTCACAGTGCCATCAGCGAGCCAACAGCTGGTACAGTACGCCCATCGGATCAAACCGCTGCTCTTGACCTTCTGTCTGTGTTTCGGTAGTTAAAGGAAAACTGTTTTCATAACAGCGTGGCTAACAGGGACCACTGATCCACAGCCAAACAGACACAGCAGAAAATGTTTTAACAAAGCAGACAGACGGGCAGTCAAAGCCATGTTAGCGGGAGGAACAAAGTGAGCGCGTGAACTTGGCCAAACATCGCACTGCTGCTTTTTGTATTCAACACACCAAGTGAAGGTTGGCGGTAAACACAACGCAGGCGGCCGCGCTGCCCTACGCGTTCGAGCGTCAGCTCCGTTTGGACGAAAAACAACGGCGTCTCCACCGCAAATATGGAAAGCTGCTTCCACTCCTTTCACCCCGCGACTCTCCCCGGACGAGTAAACAACCCCACAGACCACAAGACTCCGGCGTGTATACATCCATGTTCGGCAGAGTTGGTTTTGCGGTTGGAGGAAAAGGTTTCGCTGCAGGATATGAGCGGATGATGTTTACATGTGGACTCCAGCACAAGGCTGGATCTGAGACCAAATTTAGCACCACGTGCGGCAGTGACGGCGTCGCGTCAAGTCCGTGGATGATTCGCAGCGTGAGCGCTTTTCTACCTTTGTCTTTTTAGTGAAACAACGGCCTTTTGTTTTGCCTGATGAGAGCGAGACAAAAGATTAGAAGTCTGGTTGTCAAGTGGCACATTCACCACTGATCAACTCAATATAACATCTATTGTTCCTGATTATTAATTGTCACTTTATGTGGGCTAACATCAATAATTAATTGTGTAAGAATCCGCGGAGTGGATAAATAAAAACAGATTGGGCGATGGCTCTCTCCCTCAGTCACAAAAACAGGCTTTACAGCAGTAAGATTCCGAGTGTAATTGTTCGACACCCAAGTGTGTCCCTGTTTTTCCATGACGCCGAAACAATTTGTGGTTTTGTGAACACAATCACACATTTTCAACCCTGCGGCTTTGGCGGCCATAAACAACCTCGTGGCTGCTGAAGGCACATATCTGTTTTCCCCCAAACTTGATTTGTTTCTTCGGTTTGTTTTTATTGAGAGCGGCTCCGGTAGTGCTACTGCTCAAAATCAATGCTGCGAACATCCCAAGATTACCTTTATTTCATAAAAACTACATCGACACAGCTCTTAAAAGTGCAGAGGGCAACTAACGGAAGTCATTTCGCTGTCTCTTTAAAACTCATTTGGTTCAATGTTAAGGTAGGTTTTATTCATAGCAGTTGATAATCGGGTGATAAATCTTGTCGTGTCCTCATCAGGTTTCGTATATCTGGCAGTTTGCAAGCACTTTCAAGATACCTAGGGACAATTCCACTCTTCAAGCCTTTATTATCACATCAAAATGCTACCATTAGTGTAATTGCCAAGAAAAAAACCCTCATTCTTCAACACCCTCTATCATCACTTTATCCATTTCACCTCGAAAATGGATGACAGTTGGACCAGTTATTGCTCATTTCAGTGCAGCACAGAAGTGATTGTGTAGATTAAAGCCTAATTGAAATGCAAGCTCATTTCTGCCATTGAATGCTGCAAGTCAAGGATTTTCAGAACTTCCCAGACTTTCAGTGACCCTTGTATCAAACAGCGGGGTCGACTTCCTGTGCAGCGCCGTTCCTACACTGGCTTTAACTCAAATTCCTTTCTCCTTTGGTCCGTCCTTTCTCCTTTCCTCTCCTTTTCCACATGGCTTCACTCTGCGGTGAAGCCACCCAATGAAGGAGAAGTAGGGGTGGGGTGGGGGGGGGCGTGGTGGTGGGTTAAACAAACACGGAGGGGAACTTGACATTCAGCCTCTGCTCGTGGTTCTGCCCTTTTGGACCGGCGCCCGCTTCCGCTTGCGTCATCAATGTGCGAGAGCTACAACTCTGTTTTTCACACAAACCCGTGACCAGAGTCGGCGAGAGAGACACTGATACAGCACGTTAGTGCAGAACGACGGCCACAAGGTGAATGATAATCCACTTAATTGACGGCGTAATGTGATCTTGGCATGCAAGTTCTTTGGAAAAACTTGAAAACGCAACATTAAATCCGTGTGAAAGTATAAGCTCGCATGAAAGGAAACTGCAATGTCATTACAGATGTTCGCTTTAATCGTGCTTTTATACTTTTAGGTTCACACGCTGATAACAGTATTTGTTGAGCACAAACCAATTCAAATGACATCAGGCTGCCAAGTGTGGTCGGCTTCACAACACCAACACACCCGAGGAACGCTGAATGTTCTCCAAAAAGGGCCTCCAGAGCGGAGCGTTCACAAATATGCACTTGCACTGACGTCAAAGCCCCATTAAGGCTTACAAAGAAAAAAGGAAAAATCTGCTCGGGCCTCGTTTCCCCTTTTATTTTGAGGAAATCACTACGCTTTTTCCAAAATATCTGCCCCGTTGATTCTGGGCCGACCATGCGTGTGTGTGTGTGCGTGTGTGTGTACGTGCATGCAAATCTGGATGTTTATGAGAGCGATGACATCACCGGGGGTGCAGAGGGGAAGGATGTTGGAAGGAGAATATGTTTGGAGTTACGCGGGCGAGACAGAGACATCTCTTATTAATCACGCAAGAAAACATTCCAGCCTCAGAGAGAGAGGTTAAATGTTGGCTCACGGTCCGTCTTTCCATTTCTCTGTTAGACCAGAAGGGTCTCTCGAACTGCTTCTTTTTTACACTCGCATTTCTGAACACTGTTGTCCTCAAAGGCCATTTGAAAAACTCCCATCAAGCCGCAGTCGATGTGGCCTTTGTCGTTCTCCACAAGGTCACATTCAGCAGGAAATCAACGTCTAGGTGGGTACAAGGTTAATGGCTTCTTTCCAGGAAAAAAAAGGGAAAAAGCAACTACGTTTGGTATGAGATCAGCTGGGACGGCCAAGGAGGCCCGACTGGGGACAAAGGAGCAGGATTAGAGCACGTCTACTGGTGTCCTATTGAACTCCACAATAGCTGGTCAATTACACAGGAAATCATTAAGGTTCTTTTGCGCCAGTGATCAATGTGGAGACTTTGAGAAGATTCCTCCACTGCGTCCATCAGACACAATTATTGAACAACATTGAGAAGCGAAAACAAGCAGTGCTACAAATAATTCTAGCTCGCCACACGTAACATTTGTCCTGGAGATGTAAGTGGATTTGACTGCCAATAGCTTGAGTGTGCTGCGTTTAAAAAGGACTCATTAACAAGTG
>CAESWR010001069.1:60992-73383 GCA_903171835.1 Mullus surmuletus | reverse complement strand
TCATGGAAATGTGAACAATAGATCCAAACCAGTGTGTTTGCTGTGTGGGTTTGATTCGCCAGGTGAATCTAAAGATGAATCTTAAGTGTGCGCTGAAGGTGACAATGAAGTGATGTTGTCCAGCCTGACTTTGTAAATCGGCCTAAGATTTTGCGTGTGTTTTTATGTGTGCACCCGAAATATACTACAGAAAAGTGGAGAAATGTACATGTTATGGGAAGGGGGGGCGTTTTTGTAAATCTGATTACAAGTTAATTGATTGAAAATGGAAGATGCACATTTTCCAGGCACTTTTTAACAAAGCCAGTGTTCCACCACAATGATCAGATATTTAAAAAATTTTTTTTATCGTCCTGCACTTTTTAGATACAGATGTCTCCCACATGCCAGCTTGAAGTATATCTTTGGAATATACCTCCAATTACAAACCACAGACCACAGTTTAACTTCAAAAGTTGAATCCCAGGTTGAGGTGGGCGCTGGGATGGAAATCCAGCATCAGCCAATTGTTGTGGAATTTTAATTAGTGACCAGTTATTTTGTTTTTGCCAGCTATCCAAGTGCATAATAACCATAAATTAGGCTTTTGGGGCAGGATTTTTTGTGTGATATAAGAATTGCTTTCTGCCAAGAGGAGATTAGCTGCAATGCCAACCATGAAACCATTGAGGTGGAAATGGGGCCAAAAGTTACCAGGCCACTTTCCAAGGTTGAGGTTTTTTTTCACCCCGGTGTTCTGCAGCAGGTCACACTGTACCGTCTCTATCTGCGCTGGGCGGTTTGTAGGAGGTCGTGATGCCTCCTTTAATCTCAGACTGACGTTTATATCTTCTGTCTGTTTAGCAAGGCGGGAAGTTATTCCTGAAATGTTGCAGGTGCTGAAAAGTCAAGTGTTGTTGTTATTTTGTACTTGTTTCTAAGCTTCACGTGCAGCTAATTAGCTAAAAATATTTTTTTTCTTAAAAAGTCACGTTCTGTAAGAATTCAACCCAAAACTTCAAACTACAACACCTCAGATTGATTGATTGCTCCAAAAACAGATAATCACACTTTCTTTTTTCCAAAGTGAAATTTAGTCCCTTTTTTTTTTTCCCACCGCCTCCTACAGTCCGTTCTCTCCACACAGCACCAAGCACTACACTTTGTGACACTGAAGTGTGTGTTTGGATGCAAATTTGTAAGTGGCATGCTCCTTTAAATCCAAGCATGTTGGGAAGGAGGAAGAATAAATAAATCTCACAAACCACTGTAATTAAAAGAGGACAGCAGCCAGGGGACTCTGGAGGATGCTGGCGATCCAGTGTACTCTGATGCTGGCTATTGGATGGCCAGATATGATTATTATTTGAGCCTGTCTGTGTTATTTTTGACTATTTTGACAGTGCTGGACTGATAGACAGCACAGGACCTGCTGGCCAAATTATTTTCATTCATGAAGAATAATGAAAAAAAACATCTTCAGTAGAGTATTATGATTTCACGGTGATACATGAAGTCTGAATTGATCCACATGAATAGAAAAAGATAATCTTCTCACATTCAAAGGGCTCATCCGAAAAGAAAATCAGTGAGTGCAAGTAATGTATAGAAACCCCACAGACAAGTTCACAACAGGGATGCAGTGTATTAGCGCGTAATGCCATTGGTGTATATTTGGTTCTAACGTCATAGCTGTAAGTATCAGAACATACATATGTCTTGCTGTATGTTGCCCTACACATCAAACAGTCTTAATGGAGCCCTTATATTCTGCATGGTCATTTGTAATGAATAATGCAGTATCAGCAATAGGATGATGCTTCACAGTTGGATCCACCGTTGCTGGGCTTGGAGCTTGAGTTGATTTAGGCTCCTCATGTGAGCATTGCACTGCAAGCATCTATTTGTATGGATTTTCATGTATAGGCTTTGAGCTCGGGTGCAAAAGATACCACATTTAGGGGCCACTCTGAGGTACCATGTCCCCTCTTCCTGCTGACTTGACTAAGATGAGCCACGTGAGAACATGGCTCGTGGTCGCCATTTGGCACCAACCAACAATTACTGTATGCTCATGATCCACTAAACATTTGATGTCTAGAGCTCGGGAAGTATTTGTAATTTTAGTTAAGCCAAGTATGAGTTGTCTGGCTATATCTGTCCAAAAACACCATTATTTAATTTATGTAGAATGCGATTACTTTTGGGTAATATTTATTATTCAAAAGGAGGCTTTTAATGTTGCCTCTGAAAAAAACGACATTTGGAAATATGTCTCACCACAATTCATCCATCAGAATTATTAATCAGTCATCTTGGCCGCCAAAGCCAGGTTGGAAGAGAAAAAAAAAACTACTGAAAAAACCAAAACTACTGAAGAATTCTTTTCAGAATCGATATGACTCTCGCAGGTGTATGCAAATGTTTTTGAGTGACATTTACTTAAAAAAAACAAAACTACCTGTGGACTGAAACTGTCTTCAGCTTTGAGGCATTCAAAATTCCCACTCATGTCACATGTAAAGTGTGTTTAACTATTTTGCCCGTGGAGTCAAAAGAGTTCCATGCCAAGGCATTCTGCTTGTAGCTGCGCAGCCTCGGGTTCCATCACATATTCATCATCCGGATTTGTATTCGCTGCTGGACTTTGTCTGTAGGGCTTTACCTGGCAGCGAAACAAGTCTGTGGTGGTTTTTTTTAAATGGGATATCAAGTGCCAGCAAATGACCAGCTACTCCCGAAACATTTATCTGCCTCCACCGAGATTTCAATCTCTCTCTCCACTGGAGGTAAAAGTGGTAATTCTAAGTTATTTTAGGACGATTTCTTGTACATCTTGAGGCACTGGTGGGAGGCTTTGCGTGTTGTGTGAGTAATTGCACAATGAATTTAACCATAAAACTTAATCAAGACACCAAAACGGGGGTTTAAGTTCAGTCATAAGTAAAGGCAGAGTTGGAAAAATTGCTTGGTTGCACTGTTGTATTTTCCCACATTGCATAAGGGGATGTGCATGTACAGATGGTCAGTATAAGTCTGACCTATTTGTGTGTCCACTCCCAGACGAGAGGCAAAAAAACAAAACAAACTCAAAATGCTGTAGCTACAGTGGAATGAAACTTTCTTAATACACACTGCATGATGTCGCAGAGGAGTGGATTTTTGAAGAAATTAGAGGACAAAATGTCCCAGATTCAGAGTCATACATCAAATATGTAAAAACTTTCTCTGTGCTTAGCTTGGCGGCCGTGCCGTCTGCAGCGTCTCTCCCCGTTGAAAGAAGAATATTATGCTTGTTCTTAATTTCTTCTAATACAGAGCGCTCTGTTGTGCACTATCTGCCAGTGTGTCTCTTGAAACGTAATATGGAGACGTCGAAGCGCCTGAGAACAGATTTCCATTTCCAGACTGTTACGTGTTTACATGTTCACATTGTCTTTTCTCCCGCCAGACGGTTTGTCCCTAAGTCATGGCGGACAGGAGAGCGGAGAAGTCATGTGAAGAAGCCAGCAAATCGTTAGTCAGGCGGGAGTACGAGGCGGCAGTCGGCCACAGCACGGACGCCCTGGTGGTCCTCTCACCCAAAGTCCAGTCCTCCGGTGCCCCTGTCTCGCCAAGCCCACCATCCCTCGTCATCGCCACCGGATCCCTCCGCAGCCGCGCCCTGCTTTACCGCATCGCTGCCTCTCTACAGCTGGTGAGGACGGCGGTGGTCCAACACGTTGTCATGCAACCTGCCATTCAGACCCGAATTAACACTTGACAAAACGGTGCCTGGAATTCATAGATGTGCTGCTAATTACTGGTTGAACGTTCCCCAGAGAGGAGTTTAGAAATTACAACAATAAACATTACTCTTTCCCCTCCATGGCACTGTTATATTATCTTCCCAGAGCACTAAAATTACACCAGTTTCTTAAGCCCTAAGATTATGGAAACGACTTAAATCCTATAATGATAGTGTGAGGGACTCCGCTGTGAGGCAAAGATAGTCATTCTTGGAGCTTATGTGAAGCTCTGACCCTCCAGTATAAAGCATTCCCATTTGTTATGGCTATCACTTTTCAATTTCTTTTCTCTGTCTCTGCCTTTGCCAACAGAAAAATTATGACGAAGCAGACGAAGACTGCAAACATGGTGAGTGTGTTGCCAAGGTCAAGGAACCATCTCAGAACAACTTGTAATCGCAGGAATGTTTGATAAAAGTGATCGTATTATTATTATTATTATTATTATTATTATTATTATTATTGTTATATTATATTATATTATAATTGTCATTATTATTATTATCAGTTATTATTATTGTTGTTGTTATACATTTATTTACAGTGCACTTTTACAGTGCACTCTAATTAACCAAATCTCAAAGTGCTAAAAACCACAAGAAGATAAAAATGGCAAAATCTTAGAATAGAATAGTAAATAAAAAAAGAATCAACACCAGCAGATTTGAAACAAAAAAAAAGAAAACTTCTCTCAACAGGAATGTGAAAAGTGATGCTTCAAACGGCTGTCTATTAAAAAATATTCAAATCTTTTGTCAAGAACAAACGTATGGAGGGTAACAAATGCAATGTGT
Source organism: Mullus surmuletus (assembly GCA_903171835.1). NCBI lineage: Eukaryota > Metazoa > Chordata > Actinopteri > Syngnathiformes > Mullidae > Mullus > Mullus surmuletus. The sequence goes on along the minus strand of CAESWR010001069.1, from coordinate 68,822 downwards.
CTGCGCTGGATCAACTGAATTAATTATCTCCCTACCTGTTCCCTTTTCCCGCTCTTCATCCCGTCCCAGTCCTGGCAGAGGAGATTGCTCGGGGAGACGGTTCGCTACAGGCCAGCTTGCGCTCCATGCTGTTGGATGGTAGCCTGCAGGAGGTGGCCAGCATCCTTTCGAAAGCCTTGTTTGGGGAGCCAATGGTATGATTAATGAGCGGCACACACACAGTATATGCTTAGTATCAGCGAGCCCATGCACAGGCCGTTATTACAAAAGCCATGTCGATAAGGCCTGACTATTAAAGCCATCTAAATCAGTTTTTCCAATCCTGTCTGAGAGGAAGTACCGCGCAAGACGCTTTAAGCGCTTGGGTGGGAATTGATTTGTTACTGCTGAATAAAAACTGAGGTAATTTTGCATTTTTTCCAAGCAAATCCCAGCAACTCTGTGGGAAAAAAAGTTATTTTATGACTAATGGTTCCAAAATGCAAAGTGCATTGTGAGCTGTTGTATGTTAAAGCTTTCAGCAAGCACAACTACTGACCTCTTTGGTGAGCGTTATCATTCTCACCTCTCGAATATTATTGAGTCTCAAAACAAAATTGGCAAAATCACACTTTTCCCGCTATTCTTTTTTGCGGTTTCTTTCCGTTTTCGCCCTCACTTCACTTACTATGTCCATATATCAGCACTCAGCGGGGCTGCTGGGCTTGCCTCTTCCAGCTCTATTTGCATGGTTTCACTCTACTTCTCCCTGTATCTGCGACACAGTTGCATACACACACGTACATTTCCATCACCTAATTGGCTGTTCCTTCACATTAATACCCTATTTGACTGTAACTAACTGCAGCTTGCCGCCTCCAAACCCTCAGCTCTCTCTGACCTTCACCTTAAATTGTAAACATGTATGCAGACTTGACATTTGTCCCTACAGTGTGATTGTATAAAGCTGATTTGCCTTCATAAGTAACACACACACACGCTCTGAGAGGTTTGGTCTCAAGGTCATGAAATGTTTACAATGCTCTTTACCGGGCAGGTCTCGCTCTCTCTTTTTTATTATAGACACAAATAAACACACCAAACCTTTTTGCCAAACTGAATAAATGGGCCCATCATTTTCATGTCTTTCTTTATATTCCTTGACATCATATGTTTCTTCTGGTATTTAAAATAACATGCAGCCTTTTCAGTAATGGTTGCATATTGTGATGGCAACACGTAAAATCCATTTCTGCTCCTCGGAAACCTCCCGGCCCATCCGCCCAGGCCACTGCTGTCCTGCGGCTTTCTTGCAGTGCAGATAAAAATGTTCAAAATGGAGGAAATGGTTCGCAATATATCATGAGCTTTGTTGACTAATATGATAAACATTGTCTGTTGTCCAGGGCTGGGTAATCAGCCACTGTCACCGTCGCCTGCTCCGAGCAGCATGGCTCCCATCATGTTTGCATTGAAAATAATGGAGCTGGCAGCAGAATGCTTTCTCCTTTTTCACCTTCCAAATCGAATATCTTTAAAATACATGTACCTACCAATTATTATAGTGCAGGTTGGAAAATACTGTGATTTACGGGGTGAGAAGTAACTAAATGTGCCCGTTTCTTCCAGGCCGTGTTTACCAAACGGACATGCTTTGATTGTTTGCTGTTTGTATTAAAAACTTTTCTTTTCCCCTTTCTTCTGCAGAATGGAATTGTTGCAAAAGACCTATCCAGATTAAAAATGCTCTTTTCCGAGATAGAGGTGAGTGTCATTTCTTGCCCCCCCCGTTCAGGCATTTCAGCTCATGTAGTTTTCAAAGACAATTGTTTAACACTGGCAAATGAGGGATATATTGACCCGACTCCGGCACCTAATTATTTTGTGCTTGCTTGTCTCAGCCGTAGCCGTTGCGGTTTTATTGCTCGTTTGTTTATAATTGATGTGGTGGTCCGACTGCTCGAACGGCTCTGTTGGTGGTTGACAGAACGGCAATAATCTCCCTGCCTCACCACCGACTAACACGTCTTTGTCTTTGTCAGGCTATAAATAGGGACATGGCACCAGAATACACAGATGACCAGGAGGAAGGTGAGCAAATCTGTGGCACGAGTTGTTGTTGTTTTGCTTTTTTTTTTCTTTTGGTTTTTTAAAAGAAAGAAGTTCTTGGTACCAAAACGACACACCTATTCAAGGACAGTATCATTCATGACTAAAATGTTTTACCTCTGCTAGGTATAAACAGGTTCTCCGCCGGCTAAAGCCAATTTAGTGTGGTTCTCGATAGATTGGGTCAGTGTCTGATTGACCATTTGGCTGCTTGTGTGTGTTGACAGAGGTCCAGGATGGCTGGCAGTTCCGACCTCCTCCTCGAGGAGTCACCAGCAGCGAGGAGTATACCCTCTGCAAAAGGTAATTTCTTGTGTTCTGGTATTATCAAGAATATTTCATTGTATTTGGCATTCAGGATAGTGCCGTATAAAGTTACCATGTTGTGAAAGACAGATCCTGATGGGTTCTGAATCAATATCATGTGAAAAGGATGCAGGTTTTTAGATGTGCCTGCCCTGTGCCGTAGGTTCTTGGAGCAGGGTTTGTGTCGGTATGGTGCCCAATGCACGTCAGCCCACTCGCAGGAGGAGCTGATGGAGTGGCAGAAACGCTACGCATCGCGACTCATCCGCCTCAAACAGCAGCAGGAGAGCAAACATTTCACTGAGAACTACATGGAGACGCTGATAGAGAAGTGGATGAATTCCCTCTCCCCAGAGAAAGTGGTAAGGGGCTCGGTGGTGCTAAAAATGACACTGGGTAGAAAATAGCAAACTTGTTTCACAAACTACCACAAAGTGTAGCTGGAATACTGGAGGAGACGCATGCTGCTGGCTACAGATGAACTTTTCCTAAATTTGCATTTATTTATATGTTGTGTGACAGTGAACTTTAGTTACCTTGTGTTCTCCTTGTAGACATCTTCTAACATTTCTGATCACTGTAGATTTTTATTTCCAGCTTGTTCCTAAAATGTTTTTTTTTTCTTTGTTTTCTAGCTAAGTGACTGTTTAGAAGGAGTGAATGTAGAAACCAGTTCCGGCCTCTCTGTCACCGTCACCACCAAAAAGTCCTCCCACTCCTGGACCTTTTCCTTGCTGTGCAAGGTAAGATGAAACGTTAAGCAGCAAGCATGCACACATGTGAATGTATGAACAGAAAATAAAGGAAATATATTGCATGGCACATCTGCCTCACCTCATTTGACCTCGTCATCACATGTGTTTATATGATTGTCTGTGTGTCTTTGACTAGCCGGCCAGAAAGCTGTATCGCATCGCCCTGCTCTATGATGCCCACCGACCACACTTCTTCATCACTGGTGTGTCTGCTGAGGAGCAGCTCCAAGCAGTCCCGACAGGCTGCCAGGAGTGGACTCCAGGAGAGGAAACGGCAGGTATGTCACATATTTATTTTCTTATGAGGGAATTGAATTTTTTGATCTCTGTTTTTAGAAGTGGATTTCCATGCCTTTATTATTTCCTGTTTCTTGATATCACGTCTTGTCATCTGTTGTAGTAACTTTGACCTATTACATTTTCAGTCTTTGTTTTTCGGGGCCTTCTTTTTCCCTTTTGCTTAATGCTACTTCTGTGGGAGTTTCTTACTGTGAATAACCTTTTCTGTTCCGACAGTGGCAGCAGACAACGGCATGGACCACTGTGTCTACAAGGTGGCAGTGGGCTTCAGCACCGAAATCTTTGGCACCTTCAGACAGACGGTTGTGTTTGACTTTGGCTCAGAGCCTGTGCTGATGAAGCGGATCATGGTGGATGCTGCCTCCATTGAAGGTTTGCCCAGAGATATTCACTATATGTTGTGATTGTTCAGTGGCTCTGCATTTGAGAAAGGGTGTTTTAGGTCTGAATGTTCTCTCACTGTCTGTTTTGCAGACCTTGAACATCTGATGGCAGCCAGGCAGCAGCTCCTGATGACGGCCAAAAGATGGGACTCTTCCTGTAAGACGATCGTAGAGTTCTGTCCGAACGAGACGGTGGCAGACCTGGAGCGCAGCCTCCTTTCCCGTTATCAAATTCCGCTTTCGGCTGACCAGCTCTTCACCCAGTCAGTCCTGGACAAGACTCTGACCAAAGACAACTACCAGGCCAGACTGCATGACCTGCTCTACATAGAAGAAATCGCCCAATACAAGGAAGTTAGCAAGTGAGTGTCAAAGTATATAACATAGAAAAAAACCCTACTGTTTAGTTTAACACTTTTTTTTAAAAAACACTTTCTTATTGTCATTGCACTTATCAGATATTGCGTGTGTATTTTATGTGGTAATGACTTCCCAAGTTCAGAAACCATAAAGATTTAAAAAAAGAGAAAAACAGACACACATGTGTGAACGTAGAAACTTAGAAATATTTCTACAACAGTAAAACTACACGAAAGATTCTGCAATGTAAATAAAGTCAGTCATATTTTTTCCACACTGGCAAACAACCTTGAACGTTGTTTTAGCAGTGGTTTAATATTAACAGGAATCAAGTGAAGGCATTTGCAAAAGTTCATTGCCTGCTAAAATAAAAATACGTTTACCGTAAACCCCCTAAAAATAAATCGATGGACCACTTTATTTTGGTCCCCCACATTGCAGACCCTGTAATACCCCATGTGGTGATCTTAGATGTTATTGAGCAGGAAATAGCACCGGATCCCACATCCTCTCTGATGGAAACACATATGTTAAGATGTTTATATCTCTAGTTTAGAATGCCAAACATAAAGTCCAGCCCGAAGCCCCTATTTGCTGTTGCTGCGAATAAGCTGCGCCATGAGAAGAAATCTAAACGTACACTCACATCTGATATATTTAAATCTGCATATCTACCATGTAGCATGCTAATTTTAGACCACATCCTCCCTGTCACACCACTCTGACGCCCGGGCACTTAAACCTAGCACCTCTTGATAGAAGAAATTGGAACATTTTCAACTTTTATGCTGTCTAAGATAAAATAATTGTTGTCACTCTTAAATCGCCCCCCAAAAAAAGGTGAATTGTTCACTCAGGCTTTTTGTTGCTAAGTGTTATTATTTGTGTGCCGCTTATGTTGTGTCTTTCGTTCTTATATTGAGCGACCTTGGGTCTCTTGAAAGGCGCTACATAAACTGAAATTGTTACTATTATTATTATTAAATGACATGAATTTATGTTCACCTTGCTGTGTTTGCTGTAGCTTTCACAGCCTCCAGCATTAGAATGCAGACACGCATCCATGTTAACTGAGAGGTCACAGTTTGACGTCATGACACAAAGAGTGATTTAGTTGCAAAAATGTAATCACTCTCTTGAATACAGTTGGAATAGTTTGTCCCTATGTGACATGGCTGCAAATGAACAGATGCATTTTCTTCTCATAATGTATTATCTGACAACTCAAAATCATCATGAATGTAGCAACACACCTATAGATTTGTTTTAGGTGTTTACACCCACAATTTATGAGGCTCACCACAAGGTGTCAGTCTTGTTCTTCACTGTAAAGAAGGTCTTCATCTCACGCAGAGCTCCACAGTGCCATTTAATGATCTGATTATCTGGTGGTAGGGAAGGAAAAATGTGCTCAATACAATGGACACTTTTTCCCCGCTTTTTTGAGTCCAGGGATAATTCCCGCCCTGGTGAGTCACTCGGTTAACAAAGTGTGACGCTGGTGCAGTCACAGGAACTACCAAATCCCATTCAGTGATATCATTCATAAATACATCACACACTATGTCACCACTACCTTTTCTCTTTGATCCTAATTTAGACCTCCTCCGTGACGGTCTATGTTAATTGACATAGCCAGGGATTGAAATATCCTTCACCTTTGGTTATTAGCTGCATTCTGAGACGTTCTCTTAATCTGCTGTATTTCCAGGGTGCATATTAGAATAATCTCTGTGCCTATTGGACCATTTTTTATTCTTTTCATGGAAGATTCTGATTCAGTAAGATATGGGTTCTCTCAGATCTTTAGCCCTCCTTTTAAATCTTCAGTCACTGCATCTTAAGAAGTATCGTCACCTTTTTTTTTTTTAACGCTCATTGAGAGTATTGCCCAAAACCTGACGCAAACACATCATAAGAACCTGCACAAAAAAATATGGAATGCGTTCATGTCAATGGATGTCAATCACCCCTCAGAGTTCATCAGCAGTGTTGCCGTATGTTTCATCATTTCAGCATCAGCAGAGGCCACAGCGGCAATCTAAATGATCGTCTCTGAAGTGAATATTTTCCCAACGTGCTTCATTTTTTCCTCTACATCTTTCAAATGGATAAACATGGCGCCAATGGCTGTTTTTCTCAGAAAGGATATCATTTCGCCGTGTGCTTCCTAAATACTCCGACAGGCAAATTGTGAGCTTCAGTCCATCAAAATTCACAATTGAGCAGTGTTGACTCAACTTCCTTCCACTCAGCTTCATCCATAGAAAAAATTCTGCTTTCAGGGTTTCTTAATCAGTATGGATTGATTTTTTTTTTTTTCTCAACCCCACCACAAAATATCTTTCTTTCTTCTCTAATTGTTGTGTGAGAACTACTCAGTTTCTGAACTAATTCTAGAAAACTGCTTAAAAAATCCTCTTTACTTTTACCAATTCAGGCTCTTGGCAACCACACGAAGGGTCCATATCTCAAATGCACACATGCTGCACATGGAAATGTAGTGCGACCAGGAGAAAACTTAATTATCAGTGCATGTGTCTTAATGTGATCAGCTTATAGTAATAATGACACCAAACCTGGTACAAGGCAGTTCTTTTAGCTTTTTCAAGGCTCAGTCTTATAGTTGAAAAAGGGCAAGAGGCTAAATGCTGCGGCATCAAGATAAATTGATGACGGCTAAGAAATGTATTGTAATGATTGTATTGCAAAGCAATAATGTTCATGTTTGATTTGCAGGTTCAACATCAAAGTGAACCTTCAGCTTGTCAATAGCTTCATGTTGACTGGCATCTCTGTTGGAGCCAAGTATGCCCAGAACGGACAGCTCTTTGCACGATTCAAACTCACAGAAACACTGTCTGAGGTAAGGATTGTAATCGTCTGCAATGTTTGTGCTCGTAAGGGGTGGTGTTTCTGAGCCATTGTCTTTGTCTTGCTTCAGGACACGCTGGCGGGGCGCCTAGTGATGACGAAGGTGAACTCTGTACTGGTGTTGCCGCTGGGCCGCGAGGGGTTCCTCAGCCATCCGCCCCCCGGGGTCAAAGAGCGCGTCTACGAGGCTGTGATCGAGGAGAAGACCAAGGACTACATCTTCCTAAGGATCTGCAAGGACTGCTGCGAGGAGCTCGGGCTCCTGCCTGACCGAGAAATACAGGTATGGCTCAGTCCAGGAGTGAAAAGCAAAGCCAATTAATGTCTTCTTCTTTTCTTCTTCTTCTTCTTTTCTCTGACTGCTGAAAAGGTGTCATTTTTTAGTTACTTACCGCCACCATGCACTCAAAGATTGCTTTTCCAGCAACACATTTTTGTGCGTCTGAGAATGCGCAGGTTGTTTGCTTTTGAGAGAAATATCCCCCTTTCTGAATGACTGTACCTTCTGCAACCTTAGCTTAATTTTCTTCTCCACCATCACGAATGTCGTCAGAGAAAAACAAGGCTCGGTGTTGATGTTATCTGAACAACCCTCATCCCATCACTGTGGAGCATAATCTCTTTACGGTGCATACTGCCTGCAATTTCATTTTCCTATCTACTCAGTGGGTTTCTCCAATATTCTGCACAGCCTTGATGTTTCACATTGTTCCGGCATATCTCCAGACTCCCTTTGTCTCGCATTTCCTTGTTTTTTTTTTTTA
>CAESWR010001069.1:39154-50713 GCA_903171835.1 Mullus surmuletus | reverse complement strand
TTTTATGAGTAATACAAGAAGGAAATGAGTTGATTTGAGTGAGAGATGGGCAGCAAAGGTTTTTATCTTTATTTGAGCTGCTTGTAGTTCCGAGTGGGTTTAACACTTCAGCAGACATTATTTATGAACATAAAGCCATCACTTATGCATAGTCAGTGCTGGCCCAAAACAAATTATATTCTTTTCAATGAGATTCAATTGGTTCCTATTTGGTATATAATGCATAAAGGTTGTTCTCGAACCTTTTCTTTTTTGGTGTAGATTGTACACTGACTGGTTTCCTCTGTGTGTTGGCAGGGTTATTCAGTCACATCTTATTGGATGAAGCTGCCCAGGCCATGGAGTGTGAAACCATCATGCCTTTTGCTCTAGCTAGCAAAACCACCCGCATCGTTTTGGCTGGAGATCACATGCAGGTAAGTGCTGGTGGAAAAAAAAAAAGTCACTTTCAATCACATCAAGCTTATAATAGAACAAGCATTTTCATGCATTCTGTGTAAATTTGCAGGCTTTCTTGCTTCCAAATCAAAATGAGCACTTTGAATCAGGGATGCTAGAGTCGCAGATATTGCATTTGCATATTTGCACACGTTTACCTCGAACACAAAGGGAGCGGGCGGCAGCCACTGTCGAGCGGCGGTTCTGGAGAGCACTTCAGCCACAGATAACGAATATGAACTCACGTCACTCAAGCTTTCCAAGCCAGCGCGAGGAATTAAAACCTTATTTTCTCCTCTCCTGGTGTTGAGACAGTGCACAGGATTATCAGTGGAAAGCGGATGAGGCTGAGGCAGGAGTCTATCCTGTAATAATTGCTTTAATTGCTTGAACACTCTGTTCACAGCACGGGAAAGCTGCTACAAACACAATGTCCACATTTGTATCCATCAATGGCTTTCACTTAGTCTCCAGCTGTTCTTATTCAGTTCTTCCATCTGATAATCTTTTAGCCTCTCGGTGGCCCTGTAAATGATATTGCACTTAATTTTTGTGTCGTCTTTGAGCTCTCACCACACACGGTCTCGCTTCTCAGCCCAGTAGTGAAAGAGCGAGCTGAATAGGCAATGAAGGCCAAGTCCCTCCCATTGATCGATTGCTTTCTTATTGATGGCGGGGTGCTCATTAGAGGAACCGGGCCCTCTCCCACCCCAGACTTCAATTGAGATTCAAGCTAAAGATGAATTGGTGTCTTGCACATGGCCGTGGTCGACAGATGAGGTAAACGAGACTGTGCTTTAGTGATTGCGTAACATCATTGTGAATCAAGGCACTTCTGAATGACTGCCATTAATCATCAAACTGAATAACTATGCTTTGACGTTCCGGTCTATTTCCAGTGTTGTAGGAGGTATTGACTTATGCTTGATTTATTCAATCACGGCTTGCCAGTGGCTCCATATTGGAGCAGATCTGTTGGTAAGACCGGATAACACGCGTCAACTGCAAACAAAACAAAAATTTGGCACCTCCTCAAATGGCTGTCAGATGCAGCACTGTAAGTAAATTCCACCATAATCACCACAACCCAAGGACTGTTTGTGCATATGGCGAACGTGCCAGATGGAAGAGATTGGAAGCGGTGTCGGGAAAGACCGCAACTCGCAAGTTCCTCCAAACAGAAAGTTAACTCGACAGATGTAGGGAAAAGTGGCATTATAAGTGTCTTCCAAGGTCAATATTTGTACTTTCAAGCAGGAATAAGATTGTAAATGACTGACTGAGGCGTAGGAAAAAAAGGTTGAACCCAGCTTTTCCGTAATAATGTGAGTGAATGGATAAATACTGTGGAATGAACATGACCCTTACTCTCTGTCTCTGTGCTCTCTCTATCTCTCTCTATCTCTCTGCAGCTCAGTCCGTTTGTGTACAGCGAGTTTGCACGAGAGAGAAACCTGCATGTGTCACTTTTGGACAGACTGTACGAGCACTACCCTCCCGAGTTCCCCTGTCGCATCCTTCTGTGCGAGAACTACCGCTCCCACGAAGCAATCATCAAGTAGGTTTAAACCCTCAGCACACAGTGATGAAGGATTGCTTTGGCAGCAACATTTCCGTCTGTCTGTGGCTCACTGCTGCTAGTTGCAACTTTTGATTTAGAGAGAAAAATGCAAAACAGCGCACATTCAAAATGATCATGTCACCCCTTTCAATTTTTCCAATTATCACCAAAATCCGGAGACTAGAATATCCTGGCTGCATTTTGTAAGTGTACAAAGCGTGCAAGAAATAATGTACACATCGCTAAAAAGGCTTTCCGTTTTCTTTGTCTTGAATGATCAGCGATAAAGACGAAGCGAGGGACCTGACCATTCTCCTTTGTATCAGGAGGATGACGTGACTTAGCAGCTGTACAACTTGCCCAATAAATATTTCAGCAAAAAAAACATGTCCAACAGCCGACAAAAGCTTTTAAATTATCGATAATTTTTTTATGAATATCTTTGTTCATTTCTCTTCCCCCTCCCCCTTTTGCCCTCAACCTACAGCTACACATCAGAGTTGTTTTATGATGGCAAACTCATGGCAAGTGGGAAGCAGCCCTCCCACAAGGACTTTTATCCTCTGACCTTCTTCACTGCCAGAGGGGAAGACGTGCAGGAGAAGAACAGCACTGCCTATTACAACAATGCAGAGGTATCATGGAGCGGGACGTTTTCAATGACTTCCAATGTAGATAAATGCAAATAATCCTCATTTAATTTGAAGATAAGTGAAATAAGTGTCGGGGAAATACACAATATATATATATTTTTGAGATGTTAATTGGCTTTTTAACAAATTAAATGCCATTGTGTAAAACATTTTTTAACAATAGTTTTTGCAGTTTCAAAATAGATATGTAAATAAAACTGTAATTCTCCAACACTAAAAGACACTTTACTGTTATAGCTTATCGCAGCGCTGGCTGTGCATTGAGGCTAATCTATGTATGACCGGTTATAAAAAGCCTGGTAAACGGCTTGTAAACTACAAACGGTTAAGAAGTTTATGAGCATGTGTACATGGTTATTAACTTCCACTGTATTCACAAAACAGACCAGTACTGCTAGAAGATGTGTAATACATTTTTTTGGGGGGTTGGGGGTCTCTATCTGATCTCAAATCTTGATCAAATTTAAAGTTGTTTATTGATATTTGTGCTGTAGTTAAATCTCTGAAGCATTTACGTTTACAAATTGTTGAATCACCATTGAATTTATGATTACCGTCATTCAAATCAAGGTGGCGGCCCCTTTTTTCAACACATCACATCACCATCGCTTGGAGCATCCTATTATGGTGTAATTAATGCCTTAATTATAATGGAAGATGATACCCGTAAACTCAATTAGCAGACAGACCAGGAGCGACGTTATGACACTTGTGATGTGTGATTCACTCACAGTAGGAGGTTTTGATTGGTTCCTCTCTAGACTCACTCAATTAGCTCAGTTTAGCTAAGGCTGACCGTTGACCCCTTGCTGACACTTCCCATCCAATTAAACCATGTACGCTTCCTGATTCCCCAAACTGTCAGCAGTGCCAAATGAATTACTTCGTCTTGACACCCTGAACCAGCACCCATGTCAAACCGTTTGGAGCGTCATTAGAAACCTGCGTAATTAGAATGCATTGGAAAAGCGCGTCCGTTTGTTTCTCTGTTGCGAGCGTCTTTGATGGGTTTAACTTCAAATGGAGTATAGTATTTTCTGACAGTTCAAAGCCCGTGACACTTCTCTAAAACCTTTGAACAGGAATTGAAAACCTGCTCAAATGTCACAAAACGGCAAAACTGAGTTGAAATACAAGCATGCACCTTTCACATATACGCTCGCTTGCATGTATGTTGGGTGCACACATCAAACATATCTACTTTCTGAACTTTCCCAGGTGTTTGAGATTGTGGAGCGCGTGGAGGAGCTGCGTAAGAAGTGGCCGGTGGCTTGGGGCAAGCTGGACGAGGGCAGCATCGGCGTGGTGTCGCCATACGCTGACCAGGTGTTCCGCATTCGTGCCGAGCTGAGAAAGAAGAGGATGCATGAGGTCAGCGTGGAAAGAGTACTCAACGTCCAAGGTGAGAAATAGTATAATGGTTGTGTGTTTTTTCAGCTCTCTCTCCCTCTAAGATGAACATTCAGACACCCAAATTACCCTGGGAGAAAAAAGCAGGAGAAACTGTTAATTTATCTTAAAACAGCTAAGTGGTACAAATGACCTTGTTTATGTTCCCGTAAATGAAATAATGTAAATAATGAAGTTAGTTGTCAATCCCAGAGACGCATTTTGCTTTGAGTCTCCCATCACGCTGAGGTACTCAAGCAGCTCCTGGTTGCCGAGCGGCACATCACCGCTGTCAGTGAACTTGCGAGCTGACAAACTTTTCATAATTATCAAAACCAGTTATGGTCAGGATGTCAAAAAATGCAAGAGATGCAGATAAACCAAAATCCCCCCAAATCCCTCAAAATCCCCAAGTGCCTCATGAATATTTCTCCATGAAGTTTGTCTCAGATTTCTCCAGTCAAAATGATGTGAGGAGAAAACGTAAGAGCGACGTTACCCCAAAGTCAAATCTCTTCCATCTCTGACTACAGCCATCGGTGTTCATATATCACTGTTGATTTCATTCAGTCACAGCGTCGGGAGTGTAAAAGCTTCATCTCTCCCCTAACTCAGTTTCATGCAGCTCCCACTTGTATTGCATCCAGCTGCTTTCCACAGGTCATTAACTCCCTCATTAATCACACATGAAATGCGTGGACACACACACACTGCGCTCTAGTTAGTGTTCAGATTGAGCAGTAAGGAATGTTGTTTTATGAGGTCGATCAGCAGCCTCTAGAATCATATGATTAAATATCTGAAGCTTTTTTTCCAAGCCTTAAGTATTAAATATATTCATGTGATTTGTTTATGACTTGTTTTGACACAGAGGTGCTATGCTCTTAGACCAGAATTTTTATTTTTAAATTGATCATCTTCAGTGAGTTGGAACGGCCCTTTAAAACACCACTTGATCCAAATTCAGATAATTCTCCTTAGACTTAGTCCTTTCAGTTCTCAACCCTCAGCCTATTTAGACTAATCTCTATATATCTAAAATGGACAATTGAGAAATGCTATCGCTTCCCTTAGTTCTTCACGGTTAACAAAAAAAAACACTCTTCCAGGCAAACAGTTCCGAGTGCTGTTTCTCAGCACGGTGCGGACGCGGCACACCTGCAAGCACAAGCAGACTGCCATCAAGCGCAAAGAGCAGCTGGTTGAGGACTCGACGGAGGACCTGGACTACGGATTCCTGTCCAACTACAAGCTGCTCAACACGGCCATCACCAGAGCCCAGTCCCTGGTTGCAGTTGTGGGAGACCCGATAGCACTGTGCTCTGTTGGACGCTGCAGGTAAATACTAAAGGCCATCGGGTTGTAGAGGGCTGGCTACAGATATTAGGACGTTTTGATGAATCTGTGTTTGTGTTAAGATGGAAGAGTTGGGTTCAACCCCCTTGCAAGGTCACATTTAAAGACAGATGCTTGACTGCAATTGTCAAAGGCAACTGTTGATTTGCAGCATTTCAACTGGTGAATTGGTTGTTTACACACACACATCCTGTTCTGGCCTCTTGGAACCGCATGGTTTCTATTTTTTTGCCTCTGAGTCTCGAGAAAGGCATGAATGAAAGCAAAAAATGATCTAAAAAAATGTTTGTTCCTTCCTTTCTTGTCCCTCTCCAGGAAGTTCTGGGAGCATTTTATCTCAATCTGCCATGAAAACTCAAGTCTCCACGGCATCACCTTTGAGCAGATCAAGGCTCAGCTGGAGGCCCTGGAGCTGAAGAAGACCTATGTCCTTAACCCCCTGGCCCCGGAGTTCATCCCCCGTGCCCTCCGGCCCCTCCAAGGGCACCACTCTTCCTCACAAGCTCTGCATCCCCATCACCATCCGCATCCACAGCACGTGCAGGCCGTCTCCAACAAGCAGGGTCCGCAGCAGCAGCAGCAGCAGCAGCAGCAGCAGCAGCAGCAGCAGCAGCAGCAACAGCAGCAGCAGCAGCAGCAGCAGCAGCAACAACAACAGCAGCAGCAGCAGCAGCAGCAGTCACCTCCCAAGGTAACGTGTCTCTGAGGAGGGAGTCCAGATGCAGAAAAGTCAAGCTAAATGCACTCAAGGTTGATGTAAACAAACATCTCATCTGCCTCTGCCTTTCTTTGTGTCAAAACATGAAAGTGGTATTTAGAAATTGTGCGTCTACTGAGGGGAATGTTTTCAAATGTAGAGCGTCTGCGTTGATTCTGCGTGTTCAGTAGCTGCTTATTTGTGGAAATGGCCTGAAAATTAATGGGAATACATTGTGTGCTTCGTGTTTTGGGAGAGGAAATAATGATAAAAGGTTTCCTGATACACGTGCAAAAAGCACATGTCTGTTGAAAATGGCTCTTTAATTTTCCACCACAGGAAATTACTTTATGGCCAATCATTTTCAGCCCAGAGAGACAACATAGATAGGAAATTAGCAGAGCGTGTCGGCGGAAGGTTGTTTTGTTTGACTGTTTAGCTGGAGCTGAAATCTCTTTGTGTGTCTGTCTATCCTCCCTGCCTGCCCTGAGGTAAAGGTTAACGAAATCACCACAGCTGCCAACCTGCTGCCATCACCCACTGGGCCTAATGAGCCAGAGCTCCGCAGCGTCAGCCGGCTGCAGAGACACACACTTCCTGTGTATCTTTCTGTCCATACTATCTGACCGACAGTCACACAGATACACGATGCTTCGGAAAAAAAAACCTATTTATCAGCTTGACTCAATTATTTTTGTTGTTTTGTTTTTTTTAGGCAGAAGAAATCCAAATTGTTATTCAGTGTTTTATGCTATGATTAATAAGTGTGAGAAAAAAATGCAGCATGTTAATGGTTTGCTGTCCAGTTTTTTCATAATATACGATCCAACTGATTTCAAATCATGAAGTGCTGAAGACTGTGATAGTGAAGGTGTGCTTGACTATTGTACAATATGTCTAATATTTAAAAAGCAGCATAAATGCCACCACACCAATCAGGAAAAAAATACCATTTAGTCACCAGTAATCAGACCAAATGATTTTCTTGTATCCCTGCTGTATTACGAGGAGCGATTGGAGCTTATAGTTTTCCCATATGATGTGAAGTGAACAGAAGATTTGATAAGCATCCTCTCTGTGTGTCATGGTGGTTTGATACTGAGGTGAAGCCGGCAAACTTTTTTCCCCCTGCCAGAGTACAGCTGTGATCCTAAGAGACCCAAGAATAGTTTTTGCACTGTGCGCGACACACTTGAAAGGCTGGTAGAACTTGAGGAGTGTCTTCTTTTTCCCCCCCTACTTCTTTTTTGACTGGCCCTGTTTCAGCATGTTTCCTAATCACGCATACGTTATTGGGCAGTCCTTCATTTTCAGACATGCTCTGTCTCTATGTGGAGTTTACAAACTACAAATCTACTACTGTAGTTATGCACTGATTTGTAACTTTTGATTTAAACACTGAGGTTATTTTCTTGCATCGCTTTTTAAATATGTCAAAACTTTAAAGTTGAAAAGTTATAAAAAAAGAAGTAGTTATAAATAATTCAACAAAACTGCTGTTATCTATTCCGGTTTAAAGAAAAATTGTGATCTTCACGTGAGATGTAATTGATACAAGCTATACGAACTATGGGCCTAGCAGATCCCATGTCATTAATNNCCCCCCCCCCCCCCCCAAAGAAGCATTCTGTCAGGAACAATCCGTCAACACCACAATCAACCCGGAGAAAACCGCACGCGACCAATCCAGTCACAGAAAAAGCTCAAAGTAGATAGTGGTGTACGTTTGCTCAGAATGATGAATAATACAGCAGGTGGGATCCACCTAAACTCCAGCATGGGAAGATCTCATGCGAGTGCCTTGTTTTATTTGCCTCTCTGTGAATATATGTCCCGCCCCCCCCTGCAGGATTAATTATGCTCGTGGGTGTTTGTATGCATGAGTATATATCCACATTGACGTGCCCGCAGTGAAAGCTTGTACATATACAGTAGATGGAGCTGTAGTTTGAAGCCCCCTGGAGAAAGAAATTCCATCTGAAGGAAAGAGACTGGAGATGCAATCTCTTCGTTGTTACTCCGAATGACAAACTAGCTTCATAACAGTTCCAGAATTAGCTGTGGCCACATATCAAAATACATGGAAGGACATTTTTGCACTTACAAGGCTGTGAAGGCATTGAATTACATGGCATCCATGTGTGTGTTTTGATTATCAATTGGTTATTAGTAAAATGGAGATAGTTGAAGTCCCTGGTTTCCCCAACAGCTGGTGTGTCTAATGATGATCGCTGCAGGAATGCACCAGGGGGTTTAATGCATATTTAAGCACTTTGATCACTTGCTTCAATCTTCTTTTTTTTACAGAAAATTGAGATTTGATGGTTTATTACATCGGGATTTGCAGCTCTCTTCTTAATTTGGTTTCACCTTATTTGAAACATTTGGGTTTTTTTCTTAGCTTGTTAAAAAAAAATCCCGGAATTCATCGTAATTAGTGGAAAAATAACAGCTGGAAAGGATGAGTCAATGTGATGAGGAAATATTAAAATTCGATCCCATCTGTGACCATGCAATGATCTAGCTGCTGCTCTGCCACCAAGGAGGTTTACTGAAGCTGTTTCCACAAGAGCAGATGAAGTATAAATCACTCAGTAGAATTAGGGATCTATTTAGCTTGCTCTGCCGGTTTAATTCCTGCCTCCGCCCATCACTGCTGAGGTGTTGCTTGGATAGCTGTTGTGACAGATGTGGGACAGTTGGGAAAACACTTCTGTGCATCTCTGGCTCCTATATTCCTTTACACTTACCAGGCTTGTGTCATCACAACACACTCCAAACGTACCGTCCTCTTCACGTTTTGTTTTGTTTCGTTCTGCACTCAGCCTCTGTGGATGTGCTTCTCATTTCCTTCCAATTATTCTCTTGTCTTGCAGGGGAAACATGCAAACCACACTGAGCACCTTCCTCCTGAAGGATATGGTGAGTTTTGTGCCTTGTGCTAATGTTGATCCATGTGGATTATTTTTTGGTAATCTGTTTTTCTTTTTACTTGCTCTACGAGTTCCATTCTACACTTTGGGCAGATGCACAATTCAAAGGGAATTTTGACCTGTTGGTACTTGCCATCAGTCAGTTCCCTTTACCAATAAAAACTCTGCAATGTAGGCTATTTAGAAATCACATGTTTTATTCAACTTAAAATATCAACTTTGTGCCAAAGGTCATATGGGAAATGTTCTGCTTTGACTGGAAAGATGTAAAATGTTATAAATGGTAGTCAGAGACCTGTTATAACACCATTAGGAAGAGCACATTGTCATGCCTTTGGGAAATCCTCTTTGAAATTTAGGAATCCAGCAATTCCTCAATATTAAAACACTTGTCCGACCGATGCTCAAGGGACCCGCACCACGAAAGTGGTCCACCACGAAAGAGTAAATTTCAAGACAATGTATAAAGCACTACTATCATCCATTTATTCTATGTGTGCATGTTTACCAGGACCGAGTTGAAGTGCTTTACACAGACATGTATTCATGCATAATGATATCTTTTGGATGGATAGCACAGTACTGTAGACTTATCCATTGTTTCTTCTTGCTCGTCGTTTTCCACACAAATTCACATCATGACAGCTTGACATGATCGTAGCACAGTAGCCCAGATGGATGCATGACTGCCCGAGGCTATGGAAGCCAGCGGAGCCACGCAGCCTTGAACAACACAGCAATGAGTGGTTAATGTGATGTTACCAGGAGAAGACAATCAGTTGATCTCAACTTCACATTGTTAAGTTGGACGGCTACACGAGCCTCCTCTCAGAAAATCGAATACACTCGATTCAAATGACTCTCTCTGCTCGCCATTGAAAAATTAATGTTGTATGCAGTTGGACAAGCACTGGGCTTGTGGCTGTCTGTTGGGGTTTGGGGGGTTTTGGTTGTGCTGCGCCTCACCATGAACAGAATGTCATTATTGCTCATCTCTGTTCTTCCAGTGTACCTCGCTGGAGGTGTCAAGCCACAGGAAGAGTGTTTTGCCTTCAGCTCTTTATCTAACATTGTTCTATTCCCTACTAGAATATTCCCAAACCAATCTCATTAAACAGAGCAGATTATGTCCTTATTTGGTTGATTAGTCTTGTTTTGAATTGGCACTGCTCATTATGGGTCTCAAAGTGAAGCAGCCCCATTAGGAAATGTTCGGTTTCCATCGTATTTCATTCAGTTTACACTGCAGCGGAGAGCAATAACTGTGTGGCAAAATAAAGGCTGCTAAATGAAAGTATAAACACAAGAGATTAAATAACTCCTTAGGCTTATGGAAAAACCATTCTGTCATGTGAAATGTTCCATCTCATAAAAATCAAGATTTACATCAAACTATTATCTTTGCCACCTTCTCTTTTTGCAGTCCAACCCAACCCAGCCGTTCTCATGGGAAACCCAATCAGGGCATTCACCCCACCTTTGGGCGGCACACCAGCTGGCATGGGCAAGTCACCCAGTCCCGTTCAGAGGATAGATCCACATACAGGTGCTAGCATTCTCTACGTCCCAGCTGTGTACGGTGGAAACATGGTCATGTCGATGCCCCTGCCGGTAAGTTCTCTGCCTCTGCTGAAACAAGGGCAAAACATTTTTTACATGGTTCTGTCCATGACCCATAACCATTCTTTTGCTCTTTGTAGTTGCCGTGGCCAGGTTACCAGAACCGCTTTGCTATGGACCCTCGCATCATGAGCCACCCAGCCGCCATGGCCTACAACTTCAATCTGTTACAGGCCCAAAATCGAGGCTCCCCCATCCCTTACAGTGGCGTGGGCCACCCGTCTCCTCTGGGAATGGGCCAGCCCAGCCCTGACAAGGAGCTACAGGCAGATCCCATCAGAAATGGCATGCTTTTATTTTTATTTCCAAATTAATTCATGTCAAGAAAAGGATTACTGCCGTGTATAGAGTAGATAACCGTTTGACGTCAACATTTTTTTTTTCCCCCATAGGTAAATTAGAAGGGTGTCCAAAGTCAGAGCACAGCCGCCTTCAGACTCCAGAGAGGAAAACCGCAGACATGAAGGATAAACAGGCAAGTTTTAACACATACAGCCTTTCAAATTCAATTATTCAACAATCGCAGTCCCTTTTATTCATGTGTTTTGTTTTTTCACTCCAGGGAGACTTAGACACAGGCCAAAGTCGAAACCTCGACTCGCAGTCAGACGGACTTGCTGGATTTCCCAATGCACTTCTCCATCGTAAGGACCCCTCAGCTGCCCAAAGACCCCTCAACTACCACCTGGCCCCACCCAACCCAGCTTTCCCCCCACATCCTGCCAGCGGAAGAGCCTTCCCCCCACAGTATCCGGTCTCTAGGCTTCCTTATCGAGTCAACCAGCCTCAGCATCCAGGGATGGGCCAACAGAATCAGCAGCAACAACTCAGCCCTGCCTACAGCGGTGGCAGCCACAACGCTTCCTTCTTCAGTGGCCACATGGCCCCTCACAGGGCTGTCCAGTCTCCCAC
>CAESWR010001069.1:10391-21613 GCA_903171835.1 Mullus surmuletus | reverse complement strand
ATAATAACGTGCCATCAAAAGACGTAAACACATATTTTTTCAATCTCCTCTTTTTCAATTTTGTGCCCAAATTTTCCCAAAAAATGTCACTTTCCCGCACAGTCGCTCGCTTTGAGTTTATTAGGAGCAGAAAGTGAGACAACTTGGTTTGCATCTTCAAGCTGTGTGATTTTAAAAATGTATTCCTAATCAATTTCCAAAGGCTAATTTATCCACATGGCATTTTTCCCCCTGAAATTCTTTAGTTTGCTATTCACTACTTTACTTACCACTACACTGTTTTTTATGCTGTTTTGTTTTTTTGATGACCAAAGTACATCCTTTCGTTCCGTCTTCTAGTCCAATTAAATCCAATTCATTTGTAGTAAGTAAAAGAGTATAAAATACATCAAAGAAATTTAAAAGTAAAACACATAGAATATAGAATAGATTTATGAAGTCAGAGGTTTTCTTTGTTGTAAATCCACACCAAGGTTTTATCGTATTCTGATACATAAATAATTGAGAAGCGATGCCACATAGCTGACAATCACAGTGTTGGCTCCGCCCACAACAAACCTTTGGATCGTGTGTATTTTAGCCCCGCCTACTTTCCAGCTGTCTTTTTTTCCAGCTGTCTTTTTTCTCTCTCACTGTAAAGTGAGTGCCAGCTGACGCTTCGTCCTGCGTCCAGTTTTAAAGTGACTTCGACTAAAGATGAACATTTAACACAACAAAAAATGGCGTCAGAGGCGCCGGCGCACGCCTGTTTGTAAAGGATTTCAAGGTTTTTTTTAAAGTCAAGTGAAGAGCGACGGGGTTTTGTGAGAGAAAACCCCCGGAAGGGCGAGCGGAGCCCCGTTAGTTCCCCCCGCAGGCCACCAAAGTGGTACGTCTCTGTTTATCTTTTTTAAGCCTTGGCCCACTTTGAGTCTCTTTATAAGAATTATGACCCACTTCCCCTGCAGTGCGAGTCGCCGGCTCGGCTGAAAGTCAGAATGTCCTGGCGGCGAAGTGGAGAAACCACCTGAGAAACGACCGCTGCTGCTCAAACGCACACATTTCCGCCACCGAACTTCACTTTTTCCTCGCCGCTGCAGCGAGCGCCGGCGCCCTGAATTCTCCTGTGAAAAACGTCCTATTTACCCAAATAGTTCCTCTGCGTTCGGACGAAGCGTGCGCGTCCATTACGCTCCGTGGCCGCTCTGATGGTCGTCCTCGCCCTCTTTTATTTTCACCATAATGGGATTCATTCTGGGTTTGTCATTTTTGTTCCGGATGCTTCGTATGCCGCCGCCGCCGCACAGTGTGGCCATCGAAAGCCGATAATTATTGACGAGGCCGGCTGTTGTTTCACCAAAAACACAGCGATAATTGTTCAATGAGATGCGCAGACCAGCAGGGAGGCGTCGAATTGGTCGAGGTGCAAATAAAACGTCATGTAGCTTCTTTTTATTCTAAACTAATGTTGGTGTTTAAAGGACGACAAAAAGAATTCAAGCTCCACCAGCGAACAAAAATGGCACCTTGGTCCCACGTTTTGTTGTTGTTTTAAATCAGATTTCCCAGTGTGAGCGGCTGCATCACATCAGGCAGGTTTTCAGTGTATTCTGTGTGTGTGTGTGTGTGTGTGTGTGTGTGTGCGAGCCGAGGCGAGGCGACCTGGAATGCGGCCTCACCTCCCCCGAACTCCTCTCGGGATGAAGGAAAGCAGCGAGCGGAGAGACGGCGTCGTCGCCTCCGTCTTTGTGCTGGCCGGCCCTTTTCTTTTCTTTTTTTTCTTTTAACCGCCGCGTGCCGATCTATTTCGGACGTAAAGGCCGAGGCTCACACATGCTTTGTTGTGCGCTGTAATCCCGAGGGCTGAGGGTTCATGTGAGGCGAGGACAGAAGAGCCATTAAGTTATTTTAACCTCACTACGGCCGCGGCAGGTCTCGGGTTTATTGATAGACGCCTCACTTTTATGGCCTGCTGATGATTTGTGGATCTTTTTCACGCTGATTTCACCGCGTGGCTCCGACTGCGGCGGTGGGGGAGAGACCGGGACGATCCACGCTAACTTAAACGTCATTTTCCATTGAGATTTGACCAGATTAGTGGATTTTTTTTACCTCTCAAGCAAAGTGCATTAATGTGAGAAATGCGAGTGTAAACTGGGGGGAAAAAAGCACTTTTTGGAAGCCTGAAAACAAGAAGAAGTGAAGATTCTGATTCTCAGCTGCTGTTTTCCATTAGCATCCAAAGACACAATGCAGTTACCAGCTGACTGTATCTTCTTTGATCTCACGTTGCGCACGGCGACGCCAACAAGCAATTTTCATCTACAACTGATCATTACCTTTTTTTTTTCTTTTTTAAAAATCTATTTTGCTTTATTCGGATGCTTTGTTATTGACGAAACAAGAGGCGGTCATTGCAGGTTTCAATCTGAAGCAATTTAGTTTGTGTGTGTGTGTGTGTGTGTGTGTGTGTGTGTGTGAGTGTGCAGTGAAAACCTTTAATCACACCAGCCTCGTCCCGCCTGAAGATGATTTAGTGATTTCCAAAGGAGCGGCGACCCCTGACCTCATAGAAGGTCTAACCTCTGACCTCTGCCATCGGAGGGAACCACAGCCGATAGCGTTATGAGTGGCGGCTTCAGACATCATCCGACGGATATAACCTCAGCGCGCGGCCTAATGGCGCCGACACAAGTGGAGCCGTTAAAGCGTATTGATCGTAATCACAGAGAACACGGCGGCATCGATCACGAGCGGAAACCATCGACAGAAAAACACCTGATGGTCTTAAAGGAGCCGCCGCTCGCTCTCTCACATCGGAATTCCTTTGTTTAAAATTTACTTTTTTTTCAAATGCCAGTTTGTTTGCGCAATGTACCTTTTGCAAAACAAGCCCAAAATGAATGAAATGCCACATTTCAAGTGCCAGTGACTTTTCCTGTATGAATAATTTCAAAGTAATTTCCTGACAAGAGCATTAATTATTATGCATTTTTTTGGCATCATCTGACATCCCAATTTATATGAGATTTGTGTCAGTGGTTTACTTCCTATGAGCAGAGCGAGCTGCCAAACACTCCCTTGTGGAAGCGAAGAATATGACGTGAAACGATCCTTTGGCCAAAAATGGACTTCTGACGTCATTTGGTGGAAAACATGAAACATTTCAAATTTCAAGTGTTGAGATTAGAATGTCACCATTTCATCCTAAATTGCATTATTTATACTGTAAATTACCAGAATAGAATAAAATGTGGTTTGAATGGGTTTCTATTGGCCAAAAATGGCCACGAACAAAACGATTGTAACTATTTGATGTAAACAGCTTATTATAAAAACATTTTAAGATCTTAAATGAAAATGTAAAAGATCAGATGAAAGTCCAGACCTTCTGCAAATCTCAGTTCATGCACTTCAACCCATACAGAGTTATCAAACAAAGAGAGCATGGGGACCAAGAAATGTGACCAGAGGGTTAACATGGTGGTGATGAGAGTTTTATGCTTCTACTAACAATACGAATACGTTCTTTAAGCAGTTCAGACAGATGTGTCGTCTTTTAAAGTCATTTTATTCACAAAATCAGACGTTACAAAGCAAAACCAAACTACTTGCAGACTCCTTCCTCTCAGCAGAAGAAGAGACGCTTTACATTTACAGGCTCAGCGACACCGAATCTGCAAATAGTGATGAATCCCTATTGTTGCTCACCACTATCACTATCACTATCACTATTTTCCATTTTTTGGGTGCTTGGCTGTTTTCAGTGGTGAAAAATCAACAAAGCGGGTCTTTGCGAGCGTGTGTGTGTGTGTGTGTGTGTATCTGTGTATGGAGGGGAGGTGAGGGGAGGTGACGGCGGCTCACAGCGCTAATGCAGGTGTGAACACACCACAGAAGGATGCTGTGACACGCTGGCGGCTGAGAGCTTTTTTGTTTTGTTTAACTCCTAAAAGTTTGTGTTTGGAGGAGGGGGCCGGAAAAAAAACTGTCAAATAACTGCGTCACATCAGGATCGGCGGTGTTTTTCCTGCGTGGCGGCGAATGCAAAGGGTAAAAAGCAGCCGGCGCTCGTGGCTGAATCCGGCCCTGCCATGCTGACAGATGCCGCCCTAACGGACGCCTGCGGTTTCTGCATCGACAGTATGGCAGCGACATCAGCAGGGAGCGCCACAAATGTCAGCCATTTTTAAATTTTCAAAAAGAACTCGGCGAGGATGAGGAGAGAGCGAGCGCCCGTCGAGATGAGGATCTCTGGGGAGGAAATTGCATCTGGCTCCGGGATCCGTTGGGGAACCTGCGAGCACGTGTCGAGCTCATAAAGAGTGCGACAGAAAAGAGTGCTGCGGAAGAATCGCACACAGGGACGCAGGCGCTGAGCGCTTCAGTTTTCCAGCCAAGTGCATCAACAGGTTAGGGAGCGTCAGCCAATTCTTTTTTTATTTAACAAAGAATAGTAATTGGTCATCAGCAGGTTAGGGAGCATCAACCAATGACTATTCTTTTTTATGTATAAAAAACGAGAGAAATAGAGAGTAGTCATTGGCTGACGCTCCCTAACCTGTTGATGCATTCTCTTCTTCTATATAAAAAAAAGAACAGTCAACAAATGACTCTTTTTTTTTTATTTATAAGATGTGACAATGTATGATTGTGACTTAACTTGTTGATGCAGTCTCTTCTATATATATGACAAAGAATAGCCAACCAATGACTATTTTATGTAAGAAAAGAATACAGCAACAGGTTAGGGAGTGTCAACCAATGACTATTTTTCAAATATATATACATATATAAATATATATATATATATATATATGAGGAGAATCCCTCAAGAGTTTAGGGAGCATCAACCAATGACTATTCCTTTTATATATGACACAATGCTACTGCTGCGCAAACACCATCCATACAATAACATGCCTGTTTACGTTTTAAAAGCTCTTTGACATTAAAAATAGCTTTGCAATAAACCATTTCTGGGTGTAAACGCCTCGCTGTGCTGCCGGGTTTCTCCGCCCGACAACAAACACAGCTGAAGCAGCATCAGCTTCCATTTGTCGTGGCAGCGGATCAGCTTTCACATCCCAACGTGCTATTTTATCCATTTCCTGCGCGGCGAGGAATCGATGCTAACAAGCGTGCCGCGCAGGCAGCGTGACCGCGCCGCTCGCCGCTCAATTACCGCAGGAGCCGTTTGCAGCAGAGTCCGCGGGGGGCCGGGGGGGCTTTCTCTCTCTTTTCTTTTCTTTTTTTCTTTTTTTCTTTATGGAAATATCAGCCGGCCTCCCCTGGCGTTTGGATTGGCAGGGTTTAACGGGCGGCCTGATGGACAGCGGTGATGGAGCGGCTCGAGCCGGGGGTCCGAGCGGGAGGGCCGAGCAGGAGGCCGAGGTCAGCGCGGCCGCTTTCGGCTTTAAGATGGATCTCACACACGCACGCACGCGGGATGAGTCGAGGCTCCTCCCTGTTGAGTGACACTCGACAGGGGAGCAAACGAATCATTCCAGCGTGCGCGACGCGAAGAATGAGTAATTTCAACTTCCACGAGCTCGACGCGCACACACACTCACACACACACACACACACACACACACACTCTCACACACACACGCACACACAGCTGACAGCCGACAGCCGCCTCGCCTGTTAGGAGACATAAAGACATGATTTCTGCGAGCGTGGCTCAGCGTTTGGGAGCCTGTTAGCTCATCCGAGCGTCAAGTTGGCTGATGGCGATTTGATTTAACTCCGTGTTTTCAGTCCTGCAGCAGAGAATAAAACGTCTGTCATTCGCTCCCCGCCTGAGGGAAACTTTTTTCACCAACTTCCTCCCTTTATTTTGTGGGTGAACACGAGCTGCGCGACTCTCTGCTCCTCCAATACAAATCACCTCCCTCGTGGCAGGACGCTCAGTGTCCGATTTTAACATTTGGGAAAAGAAGAAAAACGTATTTTTCAGTGTGGAAGTGGAACAGATTTCGTCAGATATCACAATCTGGCCAAATGTGACGCTAAATTGAAGCCCCTCTTATGTCAGCGTCAAAAGCGCTGTGTTATATTTCCACAATATTGCAGTTTTTTAAATGCACCTTTACATCATAACTGCTTCTTTAAGATGATGGAAGACGACACTGCCAATGTGAGCCTTGACTGTAACCACTTTGTCGTCAGACACAAACGCAAGGGCAGGGAATCGGAAAAGTGGTGCGAATTAACAGCAACGAATACGGTGTGATCTCACTTCACACACACACACACACTCACACACACCAATTATAACAGTCTGTCTGGCTTAAACACCTTTAAACATATTTGTTCTCTCTGGCAGTTTGTCCCTGAGCCAACGGAGAGCAAACTCTATTTACACGACACACACACATCGTCCCGCCGCCGCAACCTCGGCGCGTGTCTACAGCCATCAGGACCCGAGGAAGATAAATAACCCAGCGGCAGAGTTTCTCCGAGCCGTTACACACACTTCTCACATCCAGTTTGGGTGAAAAGCGTCTCACTGGCAGTGGAGGAGGCTGGAGACCATCGAGACACGGAGAAAAGTTAGCACCAGTTGTGTTAAAGTTAAACAGCACGATACACACACACACACACACGCACACACACACGCACGCGCGCGCACACTGCCGGGTTTTGGAGATAGTTTCACTTCACAGTTATAGAAATATTTTTTTTTTTCCACACTGAGCGTCAAAAACATATACAACATTTTTCCGTTTTTCTACGGTGGCCGAGGGCTGCAAACACAGACGCTGCAAATTCACGAAACAACAACAGTCCTCCAGGCCACTAGGGGCAGCAAACTGAGGGACAGACCAGTCCTGTGGGAAAATGACACGAGGGAAAATGTACCTTTTTCTTCCAAGTCTTAATTAAAATAGAGAAAATACATCCGGCTTGTGTGTTTGAAGAGCAGGAATTAATAAAGTCTGTGTTTGCAGCGTCTGTGTGCCTGCGGTTTGAGCTCTCACCGCGTTCATCAAAGACTATCATGGGCAAAAAATATCACCATAACGATATTATCACAATATCAACAAAAGTTTTAGTAATAAGGGTTCAATCATTGAAATTGATCTTTAACTTTATTTATGATTTTTTTTCTGTTTTGGCAGATTACTTCAAAATACGATATATAGTCCAAATACCTGTCTAAGGTGGTGTAAAGACAGTACGAAACAGTAACTGAACAACCGCATACAAAAGAGTCGGCTGTTTTCAAGTAGCACTCGATCATTTACACAATATTATCCTTTTTTAACATTTTTAACACAATATCGAAATGATCTTTTAGTACCACGATTATCGTACGGTGACAGCGCCACTCGCAGCGCGTCTGCAGCCCTCGGCCTCCTCCCACTGTCCTGTCTCTTTAAATCACCTCCAACTCTTCACATATTGCTACAAAACGCGGCCAGAGAAGAGGATCCTTTTGCTCCGCATCCATCACAGACTGGCAGTTTTCCATCACGAGGAGCCAGTTTACCGTTGCGAGGAGCCAGTTCCACCCTGATCTCCGGGAGAGAATGGTCCTGGTGGAGCTCCGCCGCGGCGCTCGGCTCACACCGGCGTGGTTCTCCGGTTCACGCCGTCCTTCAGCTCCTTCTGGAAGCAGTTGTGGACCTGCAGGAAGTCCCTGTCGGGGCTGTAGGGCCGCGCCGTCCCGCCCGCGCCCTTCAACGGCTCCCTGCTGAGGGCGTAGAGGGATATCTCCCCCATAGGAAGCCCCACCCCCATCCCCATCCCCATCCCCATCCCCCTGCCTCCACCGCCGCCGCCCCCCGCGCCGCCCACCTTCACCCCCGCCGGTGACGGCTCGCGGGACGGCTCGCTGGACCTCGAGCTGGAGCGCGAGCGCCTCCGGCGGTAGCGGTAGCTGGGGATGCGGGAGTACGGCGAGGAGGAGGAGGTGGATTTGATGAAGTCGCGGCGAGCCCGGAAGCGCGTCTCCTTGTTCTTCTCGATGTAGATGTTGACGGCCAGGACGCCCACCGACTCGGCCACGATGAAGGACAGCGCGCCGAAGTAGAAGGACCAGCCGTAGTTGTACTGGTTCTTCTTGTCCTCGTCCTTCTTGTCGCTGGGGTCGCCGGCGTTGCTGGAGATGTAGACGATGATGCCGATGATGTTGCTCAGGCCTGGAGAGAGAGAGGGGGGGGGGGGGGCGAGGCGTGAAAAACTGCATTTAAGTGAATTAACTAATATTGATAAAGGTCCAAATAATTCCAGGTCAAAGCGAAATGTGCTGTTTTTAAAGCGCTTTTGCACCAAAAACCATTTCAAAAGCGGAATCGCAGACGCCGCCATCTTGCTCAGGGGCTCTGAGGACGCACAGGCGGCTCCTTCTTTGTTTGACAGTTCTTCGATGAACATAACAGGACACCAGAATGTCGCTCAATCTCACTTTCTGAGACACTTTCGGTTTCAATACCTTAAAAAGAAGTCGGTGCCTCAATTATTGACGAGCATATGTAGTTTGTGTGAAACGTTGACACCTTTCCTGCAGACTTTCACTCTGCATACTCAGACAGCAGGCAGCAGGCAGGAGGTGTGATGAGGCTTTCAAAGGCACTATTAATTAACGACACGTTTGATTTCTGGTTGACGTGCAGGAAAAACTTCACTCCAAAACTTGTTTTCTAACACAATCACAGTGTGTGTCTTTGTGTGTGTGTGTGTGTGTGTGTGTGTTTGAGGAATTGCAGCGCGTCCGTCCGTCCCGTCTCACCTGCAGCCACGAAGAGGATGCCGGCACTCAGCAGGATGTTGTTCTTGTTGCTGTAGATGCGTCCGAGGCCGACACACAGGCCGCCCAGCATCAGCAGCACGGTGCTGAGGATGGGGAAGAGGCTGGAGGCGCGAACGATTCCTGAGCATCAGGAGGACAGAAGCAACACCAGCAGTCTGGCATCAAAGCAATACCTTACAAAATATGATCCTGGGGGTTTTTCTGGGCAGAAATACCTTTGCTACCAATTCAAGGTCCAACAATATGGGTTTTTCTATGGCTTGTGCCAATATTTAGAGGTTTTTTCTGCCTGATATTTACATGGCTTGTTTATGTATCATGTATAAGTCATGGAGAAACTGACTCAGGAACAGTTTTTACAATGTATTAAATGAACATCTACTGCAATAACACAAATGAAGTACATGTGTAATAATGTGTGAATAAACCACATCCCATCATGTATACTATGCATACTAAGTTAAGTTACATATGTATATATATTCTTTTACCTATATTGATATATATATATTTATTTTTTCTTTACATGTCCTTTTAATTCTCAATTTACACCTGCGACAGTGAGTGTTGCATGTTGTCCGTTGTTTCTATTTGTTTCCCGAATGTTGTTGAGCACCAACAGAGACAGTCTCCCCATTTCATTGCAAACTGTAATGACATTAACTTCTATTCTATTCTTTGATTCTATAATTCCTATCATTAAAATTTCTCAGCTTCACACAAGCACAGATTTTGTGTCCTTCCTCTGCTACCATCACCCGCCTCCTGCTCAAAGCAGCTTCATTTGTAGGAAATAAAGTCACTCTCACTCAGCGACTCCAGCGCTTTGACTGTTACGACTGGCTGACACACGTCGTAACTGTGTCATAATAACAGTATTTCTCCGCTCCGTGGCACTGACCGCGCCTTTCATCCGTCACCAGCTGACTGAACTTAATGAGGAGCGACCGCGGCGGGGGGGCGGGGGGATGGGGGGGGGGGGGGGGCGGTGCTCCGAGGCGGAGGGCGCCACAACTGATGGGCGAGGACCATCGGAAATTAAATGACCAGACCGAGTGAAAGGTAATAACCGTGACGACCCACAATTTCCCGTCAGGCAGCTGTATCTTTTCCTTTTTAAAACAGACCCCCGCCCCCCCGCCCGCCCCCCCGCCCGCCCCCCCACCGCTGACATCATCACATGCTTCATCCTCTCCAATTGCTGTCATGACATCAGGGTTTTCCGGGGGAGGGCGCGGGGCTCGAGGTGTCACCACACATTAAGCAGCCCTGTGATATCTTCATCGCTACTTGAGAGGGAAAATCGGAGGGGGGGGGTTTGGGGGGGCGGGGGGGTTTAATGTTTGAAGCGTTTGAAGATAAAGACGTTGCCTCGACTTACGTAAGATGTACTCGGAGCTGTCCGTGTCGTAGTCGTTATCCTCAGGGAAGTGATTGATCCGGAAGCAGCTTCCCTTGTTGATACCTGCGGATGAGAGGACTGGGAGTAATGGGAGGAGTGGACAGGAAGTGCCGCTCAAGGTGTTTAACAAATTAAAAGCAGGCGTGTGTTTGCCTCCGGCGGAATATATTTAAAAAATATCCAGATTCTGCCTGAGGAATCTGTGGTTCTGAACATCACTTTCTTGTTCAAAGATCTCCACACTTCACCGAGGAGATCTTTTCATGAAGACCTGAAAGCGTCTGAAATCTGCGTTCTCACCGATGGCCAGCAGGTGGCGACTCCTCCAGTCGCAGAAAGAAGAAATGACCTTTGTTTTATTCTCTCTATTCACAGTTTTATCGTCGTAATGACGCCCTAATGGAGGTTTAATGGTATGATAACTGGAGGGCGTGGCTACTTCCTGATTGACATGCCGTTGCCGTAGCGATATACCTGTCTTCCCTAACCTCCATCCAGCTGTGAACCAAGCTTGTGAGGGCAGAAATGTCAAACTCACGCCTTCAAAAGCATGACTCCGCAAACCACGTGTGATGTCACTCTGACTCCGCCCACTTCTAACGTCCAGCTGCCACACTGACACATGATTATGATTTTGGTGGTGATTTTTGATGCCACAAACACGCTCAGGAATCAGTAATCAGTCGGATGATTCTTGTGAAGGAAAAGAGTTTTCAACTTGCTTCCCTTCATCCATCAGCGCCGGATATTCAAATGTTCCCGTCGTCGGGAGCAAAGACAAGTGATGAAACACGCTTGGCGGGTCGAGTCGGCCTTCATCTCTCTCTCTCTCTCTCTCTCTCGGCCGCACTCTTTCAGTCTCTTTCAACTCTCGCACCTCGTCTTGTTTATTAACGACACTCCCACCAGCATCACGTCTCAATCAGCCGCTCGCCAGCGCCCCCAGTGCAGGGGGCGCGCAGTCGCACGCTGCGCATAGTGCGTCTTTACAAGATTGTTTTGGCTCTAATTGGATTTTCTCCACCCTCAGTGCTGTCTGAAAGGGCAGAGAGGCAGAGGCAGGTGCAGAGTGAGACGGCA
>CAESWR010001068.1:41576-70952 GCA_903171835.1 Mullus surmuletus | reverse complement strand
TCACCCCCCTCGCACCCACCTGAGTTTACCAGCAAATAATGCCTCGGCATTAACGCCTGCGAACATGAAAGAGTGTAACCAATCCAAAAATGCATCAAATCAAACAGCAGGAAAGACGTGCCACGCACTTTGAAGCATATTTTGTCATGCTCCCCCTTCCTCATATTAATCTCCCATCTGTGGGTGCACGCGGCTCTACCCGCCGAGCCGCACATTTCTCCATGCATCCACCTTTAATCACACATCCTCCACCTAGGCCATCAAGCATCTTATCTGCCAGCCAAAGCAGGGGGCGGAGGGTGGTGGTGGTGGTGGGAGGGTGGGGGGCTGACGGCGGATGGGGGATCAGCCTGGCAGGGAAAGAGAAATATTTTGCCTTCTGCAGATCTCAGATCTGTGTGTCTCACTGTCTGTCTTCAGTCAGGAGGCAGTAGGAGGCAGTTCAAAACCGTTACTCACACAGGAAATCAATTCAGCAGGCAGCCAGAGGAGGCTTCATCACGGCCAGTTAAGACATATTTAGGTGCAGATGTTTTCCCTTATACCCACAGCTCCTCTGTAGTGTATTAATTAATACCTGGATGCGGTTATGAACACAGAAAATGAAGTAGCTCCAGCTCTCTATAAAATGGTTTGTTCATGGTTCGTCAGACCAAAATAGATCTTCTCCGTGCCTTCTCCTCCAAGAGCTTATAAACACGATTTTTATCTGTATATGAGAGGTCTGACAAAGAAACTGGTCATTAGAGATGCCAGTAATTGATTCTTTTTAAACATTCACACTCACCAGTACACAATCTCTGCTATCTATCTAAGGACGTTGACCTCACTGATGATGCCGCTCACGTCTGTGGAAAGAAACATTTTGCTCCTGCGTAGAGGAAAATATAGCTTTGGAATTCATCAATTATCTCCTTATTTGGAGTAATAACAGGGTTTGAGCTGTATGTGTGTTCCCTCTCCTCTGTCAGTGATAGAAGAGATGGAACGTTGTCTGCCTCTTGCATCCGAGGGCTCATATATAACGAGGAAGTTAAACTATAAGCAGTAATGAAATAAGTTCAAACTTCCAAGTTGATCTCTCGATTCCACTTTATGAACTACTGCGACATTTAATGGGATGTGATTTTGGTGCAGAGGTCAAAACAATGGAACAAAAGAGAGAGAAATGGAAGGCACTGATTTAATGGTAAAATAATTTAACAGTGTGATTCAGGGACGGAGAGACTTTATTTGTTCCTGAATCGTTCTGGCTAATGGAGGTCTGTGGTAATTATACCCAATGGCCTCGGATGTGCCAGAGGTCTTTAAAACAGTAAATTAGTGAGGCCTCTCGACTTTGACAACAACAGTTTTAGAATAATAAGGTGGGGATCCGGAGAGAGTTTAACCGTGTAGTTCAGGGATCATTCTTGGAGGAGGAAAATATGCCGAAATTCACAAGAACATGAGAGAGGAAAGTTAAACTGGGTGTAGTCAAGTGCTTCCTGTTTATCACCTCGCGACCTGATTTCTGTTGCATCACTTTAGTGGGGCGCCTGGACCCCCGAGGTACCAGCAGAATAATTTCATGTTTGATTGATTGAATTAAATTGAATAAATTACCAAACACAGCATTGTCATCACCGATCACATCTCCTGCCTCCACTTTTGCAGTAATTTATTCAAGATCTTTGGGGGATTTTTTTTCTGTGTATCAAGTCCAGATTTCCACATGCTTGAGAGAAAGGAGAAGAATACTGCGGGAAAAAAAATGTTTTTTTCATTATTCTCAAAAGCATCACATCCTGCTAAATAAAGGATATCCTAATGTTTCAATTGAAACTGTGCCTCCCTTATTAAAAATATGAAACTATGAAATATTAAACTTTCACTACATAATATTTCCAGCTTTCCAGCTTCCTTTAAATCCTCTGCAAACAGGTAATTTGAATGCCCGACATCATTTACAATCCTATAACACCAAATGATGTGGAAAAGATAACAAACCTGAATGAGTGACGTGTGAGTTGTGTGAGTGTGAGCTCTGTCTCAGGTCTTGTACTTCAGGAAGGATTTCCAAAAAATCTCAGCTCCCTTCCACTTTCATCCGCTGAGCTGATTTTTTTTCTTTTACACTTTCTGAAATAATGAATTATGCAGCCCCTCATCAGATACGGCATATGTTTTTCTTCCCACTAATCAAAAATAAATCTTAGAGTTTAAATATTAAGTTTGAGGAAAATTAAAAAGGCCAGTGCCAAATTTTGATGGTATGTATTTACTCAGTGAAATATTGATTCATTTTAGCACCCAAGACCATGAGATGCAAGCACACACAGATATTGATGCAGGGAGGAGGACCTTTGTGTGTGTGTGTGTATGTGCTAGGATCAAGCAAAGGATCCTATATTTGTGGACGTTATACTGCATGAAGCTAGATGTGGGCGATTCAGAGAAACGTTTGCAGGAATGCAGAGGATTCTAATAGCACCGCAGCCACAAGGCAATAAGACAAAAACAAGTTCAAGTGTCTTTGAATCAAGAGAAACGAGTACAAATAAACATCCGCAGCCATGTAGTGGGAGGACCACTCATGTCTCTGTTGTGGCTGCGGGTGAAGGTGAAACGGAGGCTTGTATGTGCAAGATGTGCATGAGGAGCACTTAGCCCGATACACGAGTGTTGAGGCTGCTCCGGCGGTGTCAGTGGAGCTCTGAGTGGAGGACATGGCAGGTCTCTGACAGCAGCAGCTGACCTGATTCACTAAATGGAGGAGTAATACCGGTTTGCTGGAGGCCGTCATGACAGCTGCCACTTATTTCAACAGAAAATCCTCGCTGCTTTTTGTTTCCCCCCCCTTCTGTTTTTAGGCTCTGAGCTGAAACAATTATAGCTCCACGCCGTCTGATATTGTTTTGCAGGATGCAGAATCCAAGCCATGTTGACAAATGTGGATTACCGACCAGGCAGAGCAAGCAGGAGACGTCAAAAGCCCCAGATGTACTTGGCTTCTGCAGGATTGCATTGATCACGTTATTATGAGAGTGGTCTTCAAAACAGAGCCAAAATACCCCCCCAGAAAATTCTATTTTTAGGTTAGTTTGCATGCGACACTGGGTTGATTTTAAAACCTGTTGAGCATAGCGTAGCGTGGGCCAATAACGAGCCCATTAAGAGCCCAGTTCCATAGAACAGCATGAAATAGAACTGTAGAAACCTTTCATTTAAAAATTTGAATGTAACCAATTTTGCTTTTGTTCTTAAAATTTTTCCGAGTGACCACCCGGGGCAAGGTTAGTCCACCTGTAAGGCCTTGATTAATTATTTCCTTCATTACTAACAGGCCTTCCTCACGTTAAATGGTAATGTATCATGCATACAAGTTATTAAAATGCAGTTAATATTCCACGAGGCTCAACTCAAATGAACAGATTCAGAGTTTTAGCTCTGTTTGGCGCAAAACCGGTCATTTAGCCGACTGTTATAGGAAAATTGGGAAAGAAAAGATCTCAAAGGATTATTTAGTTATCCAATTTGCAGCAGCATGTGCAGTTTGGGTCAACAGGAGCTTGCCTTGTTTTAATTGAATCCAGCCGAGGACGTGAAGGTGCCAGTAATTATCTGCGGGGTCAGTTCGTGATGCTAACACGTCACCGAGGCGCGTCGTTCATCATCAGAAGCCGAGCAACAAAGACCAAACATCCCTGCTGTTGCCGTGACACCGGACACCAGCTCGTGCGCGGATCAGCCTGACCCGACGCCAGACGCGGCTCGCTCTCATTAAACACAGATTTATGTTTTGTTGATTCGGTTTCTCCCGCTTGTGAAAATCCCCCCCCTTTTTATTTTAATGAAGCAGGATCGTGTTTGCTGCCTCATTGTTGTGTGTACACTTTAAAAAAAAAAAAAAAAAAAAATCAGATATGGAGCTCTTTCGAATTCATGCTTCCAGCTTTGAAACTATTGCTTCATCAAACGAGTTAAAGTAGAGCAGGGAGGGAAAAAATACTTAAAACTGTTGAAATTCCCACTCGCTAATGATCCTACTATTCCTTAGGTTGGCTGTAAATCCATTTCATTTATGCGTATTGTCTCTAGAAAGTGACATTGTCTTATTTTTTCCCCCGGAGAGGCAGCCATGGAGTCCCGCGTGCGCCGACTCAACACTGGTAGCTGATGTATAATTTATGCTCATAATGAACAGCTTTTAACATATTCTATATAATAATACGACTTGTTTTTCCCCCATGGCCGCCATCATTAAACTTGCATAGTGATAACTTTGTAATTGGCGCTGGGAAACTAAGTGAATCCACCGTATTTGTTGCTCGGGGTCCGAGGAGGGGGGGGGCTTGTCCCACCGCCAACGTTGCTTGAACCCTTCTTGGGGTCGTTTGAGGAGGAAGAGGAGGAAGAGCGGCCCTTTTCCACATAAAGCACTGAAGGGCAATCAAATTGCTTTTAAAGAGGTTGAAAAAGGAAGAAAAAAAAAACCCACCTCAATGGTGTGAAAACAAGCTGCAGCTGCTCTGCATGTTCAATCTTCTGGCCTGGAGTATTGATTGAAAGAACGTAATCATTTAAAGGCGTCACCTTGAACCGAGATTGTATGTTCGTTGCCAATTTACATCTAAATTGCTCTTTGCCCGCACCTTGCCTCTCTTCATTTAGTTTTGAAGCGAAACGGCCATCAGGACACAAAAAAATCGACTAAGTAACCGATTACAGGCAGATAGAAAGTGGCCCTCTGAGCCTGATAGCTATTAGGCTCAAAGTAGTTGAGGTGAAACAGGCTGAGAAACAAAACCGCGCAGGTATGACGAGGGATTTAAGAAAGAAAGAAATGTAGAAAAAAAGAGACGTGGGAGGAGAAAGAGAGTGCAGCCTAAAGCAAAGAGCAGAAGCAGGAAACTTATACCCATGTGATGTGTCAATCAGCAGCAAAAGGCTTTATTTAGAGGCTGTGATTTCATTATTTGTGAAACTCCACGGGGGGAGCTGTTTTCCTGTCGAACCCCTCGCTTGCTCCCCCTCCGCCGTGGAATTTGTGTAATGAAACACATTTATCATCTGCCAAACGACAAATCGTTGATGAGACTGTCTGCTCGGTCGGATGTAGACGTTAAATCCCAACCCCTTTTTTCCTTCTTTACCCTTTTTTTTTTTCTTACTTCACCGGCCGCGCTCGTCTCACCTGTGGTGCAGTTGACAGCTTAATAATTTTGCCCCTGCAGTCTGAAATTAACTTGATCTTATCTGTCAGGAGGCCTTTGTCTGTATTGATTTAAGATATTAAGCCTGTCAGAATGCATACAAAAGGTGCCACGTGACAGTTTTATTGGCTGTTTCATTCATTAGACTCTGCGGCGCGAGCGTGCAGGGAGTCTGCAGCGAAGCGGGAGTTAGCTGGAGCTCTCGCATCTCGTCCCCCCCCCCCGTGTGAATCCCCGCCACTTGTTAATTACCAAGACTGTCACTCTGTTGCATCTGCCGCGAGCCCAACTTCCACCGCGTGCCTGCTGCTTCATTGTCGCGGGCGGCGCTCACTTTCTGAAGCGCCATTGTTTGAAGATCTCAAAGAGACAAAGCCCCGGCCCAATAGAGATCCTCACTTTTCATATTAAGAAAAAAAAAAACCCCGCGACTCGACAAAAGCTTTTTCGGCACTTCTTTGACACGCTAGTTATCGAGACTTTTTCTGAGATTTATATAAACGTATACGCCATCCGAGACCTCCTTCCAAATTAATCTCCTCCGTCTCTTCATCCTGCACAACGCGGGGCGGCAGCTGAAGCAGGCAGACTCCCCTGACATTTGTTTACCATCAATCAGATCGTTGTCACCTCTCCGGCAGGCGGATCCTCCTTGGCGCGGCGTGAAGCTGCGGCGGCGGCGGCTGAAGCTTTCAAACATCCACACAGGATGGGGAGAGAGACACAGAGAGAGAGAGAGAGAGAGAGAGAGGGGGAGCACCCAAGGAGAGGGATTTTCTCCTTGTATTTAAACATCGGGTGGTTGTGCCCTATTTATGTCTGTGATGTCTGCGCGCGCTTTAGGTTGAAAGCAGAGTTTGGGGGGGAATCAGCTGGGAATGTGTGGAGGAGCCTCGTATTCCACTGGGCTTTTCTTTTTCACGATCAAGGTGTTCCAAGAGAGGAATGCGCGTTATTTTTCACACATTAGTTTGAGGTGCTGTTCCTATTGTGAACAAGCGAGAATGGCTTTTTGTGCAAAGTGTCCTTCGTGACATCAGCACACAAAACAGCGTCGCGGCTGCAGCAGCTGAGGCACCTTCTTCCCCATCATCGATCAGGGCTAAATTCGAACCGCGTAGGCTTTATCTCGCTCCTCAGAGCTGTTTTTCCAAACGGAATTAATTTCTCCCGGGCGTTTATTCTTTGATCCCGTTGTGTACCGCTTACATGCTCCAATGGAACAGCCTTGTCACCTCACGTGTGATCTCATTGGCTTGCATCTGCACCTCTGGAAAAGAGCTCTGGGAAACCAATTATTTCTCATCAATGTGCAAACAACCTTCAGTGTCAGTGGCTGCGCGCACAAAGCGTGTTTCATCACTTTCAATCTCACTCGTGGCTGTGTTTTCTTTAATGTCAGACATGGTGAAAAGCATGCTGGAACCTGGGTCTGTTTGCCCGAACTCCGCAGTGCTCCTGGCTCTCATCTTTGTGCCTATAAAAAGCATTTTTTTTTATCCTCGCTGTGAAAAGCGTAGCCTTGAGTGGTCTGGGTGTTTGTGTTGACCGAACCGATCTCTGAGGAGAGATTCGCCTCAGCCCACGACTGTGTATCGAAATGACTCTGAACTACTTTTATGAGCAGCAATTTATTTTTGGCTTCAACCCCTTCTAAATAACATTGTCCCTAAATAACGATCACGCATTCATTAGAGCGGCAGAATCTGCTGCGGATGCTGCTTCCTCCGTGTTTAGCATGCAGGGGATGCCGCCGCGCTCCTCGTGTGAAAGGAACAGACGTCTGAAAATTAAACATCAGCGGCTTTGTTCGCCCCCCCCTCCCCTCCGCTCATCCGACACTCGTGTCCTGTCTTTGTTGATTTCCCGCCAGGTACGGATCTGCAGGTTTGCCAAACCAAAGGCCCGACCTGCTGTTCCAAAAAGATGGAGGAGCGCTATCAGGTAGCCGCCCGCAGCAACATGGAGTCCGGCCTGCAGGCTGTCAGCGCTCAGCTCAAACGCCTCATCATCCAGAACGCTGCCATATTCCAAGGTAAGTGGGTTTCCCCCCCCACGGCTGGCGTCTCAAACCGAAACTTATGTTCTCAGATAGAGACGCTCCTCCAGACAATGAGTCACATCCCCGAGTAAAGCATAATGCACACAGACGGCGTTGGACTGAATGTTGAATGGTGCAGGCGAGCGGTTTTAAGTGACTTTGGATGTCGCGCGGTCGCCTGCGCCAGATGTGCCGCGCTAGAGAGCGACGGCCTCCTGAGATTTCGGCCAAACTGCAGTGATGACACACAGTTATTCACACACAGTGTGAAAAAACACCAGTCAGCAGCGGTCTGGAAAAGCACTCGAAGATGAGAGGGGTCAGAGGGGACGGACGGACCGACGGACTGATGGACTGACTGACTGACTGACTGACAGGCCTGGCTCAAGCTCAGCAGACGAGCCCACAGGTACTCAGCTCATGGAACATTGATGTGAAAGGGTACAAACCATTAAACCCGGCGACTTCGCGGTGGCACTCCTGTCAGCTAAGAACAGAAGATGAAGGCACACTTGAGCGACTTCTGGTCTGATGACGGTGGAAGCTGATATTAAAAAGTTGGCCGGAACTTTTTCGCTGTTCTTTAAACTAACCCAGAACTCTGGGTTGAAAAAAACTGCTGCAATCGCCCCCACTGCGAACACACATCTATAGGTGTTAACTGACTGCTTTTTTTTGATGAGCCATGTTGCGTTAAGAGCCTCTGAAGAATCATGTTACCTCACCAACACACACATCTACATCAGGCAACGCTCATCATCACCTGCTCTTGTAAGTGAATGGCAATGAGGCAGTGGGCGGGGTCAAAAGAGGGCACAAGTTGCACGCACGGCGCAATCCAGTCATTGCTTTAAATTCTACAGTAAGCCACTCTACCTAAATCATATTTACATATCATATCTTGAAATAAGCCCCATTCAAGGGCCTTTATGGTGCTACTCAAATGTGTAAGATTCTCAACAAACTACAACGTGATGATTTTCTTACCAGTTTAAATCCAATGCAGATTTACCAAAAAATGAGTTATTCTAATAGACATTTGAGGCAGCTGAAATTGAGACTGTGCCCCTTGGAATCTCATATTAAAACGCCCAACTTCACAGTAGGAATAAATGTGTTTAATCCTGATATGAAGAGTGTTTTGGTTTCTTTTGCTAGTTTCTTCCATCATGACAAATACACAGAGAATGAGTTTTCAGTGACGGGATGATGCTGCCGTCACGTAGCTGGCGGCAGTCTGACGTGCATCGCGCCCCTCTGTCGGATCCGTCCCCTCTCTCCTCCCCAGGTCCGACCTCTGATGCAAATGCGCTTAATGTGACTCACGGTCGCTGGCTGAGGAGCTCCAGAGAGATCATTAGCTGATGAGTAAAGCCACGGCTCCTCCTGGAAACGCCGACTTCCCTTCGCTGAACAAGTGCGAGCTTGTTTGGACAAACTGAATCTTTAATATACGCCAGATTCCTGTGTTAGCGTGCTCTGGTAGCAACAATTTTACATTTTCCTGCTTTAATTGACAATATAAGTCCGTTTTTTTGTTTCTTTTTTGCTACACAGCTTAGAAGTTACCACAAAGTCGTTATTCCTGTTACCCACTTTTTCCCCCCTCACTCTGCACCCATATTAACAACACTTGTTTTTGAATATCTCTCTCAAAATTTGCTGTTGGGCTGCTCGCTATCGTGCCACTCAGGCCTTTTCGGTGCAGGCGCTCTGTTTACTGTCTTGGGGTTTCCACTTGAAGTGGGATGCGCGGACTCACTGGACTAACTTTTTCAAGAGCACACACACTCAGGGGTTGTGAAACGCAGCACCGCCCTGACATGCCAATTAAAACTTGAGGTTTAATGGGGACCATGGGGTTTGCTTGACTTGGTTGTTACGCACTAACTATGTTAGAGACTGCAGCAGTGGTTTGGCTGCACTTTCCTAGAAGGGGTTCAATACTAATTGCTTTAGCATCGGGCTGAAGAGAACTCCCCAAACATTCCCCGGACTGAAATCCTTTTAACATCCTGGTCTTATCTGTTTCCCTCTACTTCATTTTCATCCTCTTTCTTTTCCTCTCTTCATGTCTTTCTCTCCGACCCTGTCATCCTCTCTCTCCATCGCCGTCTCTCGATCTGCTTGAATTTCTTTCTCCTTCTGTCGTTCTTGTCTCTTCCTTTGCGCGTTCGTGTCAGTATTGGGAATTGAGCACACGCCTTGTTTGCAATCTTCCTCCGCCGCTCTCTGTCTTTTCTCTGGCGCTCGCTCCTGCCAGAGATCAAAGGGCTTCCCCTCTCCACCCCTCTATCTCCCATCTCTGAGCAGTCTATCCCTGCATCCCCCTCTCCTCCGGCTCCACCTGCCCCGCTCCACTTTCCCAAGCCTCTGACTACACCAGAGGTTTACGGGGGTTTTTGAAGTCAACTTTTCCAAACAATACAGAAAGTAATGGCTCTCTATATCTTTGTCTTTTAAGCAGCGAGATGACAGGCTGCTTAAACATTAGGCCTTTCTTCAAGATCAATACCAGGAAATAGGTGGGCCAAAGACATTAGGAATTTCTAATGATGCGTAGCCCTTGCTCAGAATGTCTCATATGCCATTTGACAATCTAATGAGCCTTGGCTGATCTCTTTATGGTACACAGACGAAATACGGTGTAATGGAAAAACTCTACTATCCACTGTGATTTGTGACAGACTTGGAATCCATTTTGATTCACATTAGCGAGATCATAACATCATCTTCCCCCCCGTGTGCTGTGATTGCCTCACTCCGGATGGCCTGATGCTTTCCATTTCGTTCAAAATGAGAGTCTGTAAACCTGTGCAGGGTGCTCATCTTTAACTCTTAATATTTTAAAATGAGAAACCGATCTTGTGCATGCTGAGAATTTAATTTTGTAAATGAATTATGAACTCCAATATGTGTGAGGAGTGTATCAGTGTGTGATGCAGCGCGTGGGGCAGCCTTGAGATAACTCGTCTTGATCTGTGAGTTTTAGGGGCCATGTTGTGCATCAGATTAAACCAAAGTCAATAATAAGCTTTGAGGACCAAGCTTTTGATGGACAACATGGTTCTAAATGGTACCCAAACCCACTCATACTATTGCTTCAATTTTAAGTGTATCCAGAAATGTAACCAGGATACAAAATGTCCTGTTGTTGCGTGTTTGGTTGAATGAATCGCCAGACCACCAACAGTGAACCATCAGGCTATAACAAAGAACCACTTAGCCATCATGAAATTTCATAGGTCATTTAATGCAGAGGTTTGAGCTCATGCCAGAGAGAGTGATTAATTACTCTTTTCAAACTAATTGTTTAGATTTTTCAAACAAATGTGTAGTGTTTTTTACGAAAGTTTAAAATATATAAACCACATTAGTTAGTTGCAACATGGGAAGTGCACTAATTATCTTTGGAGTTTGACTAATGTTTTGCCGAAATGTCAGTATTTGCCGCATCTGCTGCACTTCTGACCTCTTTTCGCTTTTCACTCGCTGACTAAAAGTGAAATGTTTAATTGCTGTTATTCATTAATCACCAATTCGCTGTCGAGCAATTGAATAATAATTGACTCTACATTGAATAGGGCTAATTACTCATCATTGTATCCTTCAACAATCAGTTGATTTCTTCAAATAGCTGTGATTCCATCTTTCAAAATTGTTCAATCTAGAGTGTTTCAGAGCAGACAGACGCAGAAAATTACCATCTCACAATGTCACCTTTCTCCATAGCAATAGATGAATGACTTTATAAGCAACAATAACAGCAAAAGAAGGGGAATGTCGTCGGGTGGAAGAGTTCATTGTTCGGAGTTGTTTGACTGGTGCCTGAGAATAAGAGACGACATTCCCATGGGAAACAACAAAAACCATGTGAGAGAAACAAGTGAGGCGTGATAAGTTACACCAAATCAGGTGTATCTTAGAGTTGCACTTTGTCTAAAGGCCAGCAGAGGCCAGCAACACTAGTGGTTGCAAAAAGAAGTCCGAGTGACCAAGTGAAACTATTTTTCACTTGCTCGTCGTAGTTAACATTTTTGTATTCGTTTTATACTCTTATATCGTCGACATAATGCTTATTTTATGAACTGGGACCCAATTTCGAGTAAAGTAACAAATCATGTCACCTTCAGATCCAAATAGCAACCATCGGGAAAGCCAAACTAATTTGCTTTCCCCTTTGGCAGAAAAAACGCTCTCATCCAAAACTACTTCAATTAAAACCTAATTAACTCTTAATACAAGTTGAGGCCACTTGAGTGTGTTTACATTACAGTTGAGCTGACAAAGCCACTGTTTGTCCAGTGTGATTATACCGCACATCTCATGTCGTAGAGACTCTTTCAGCCATCAGTATCCGCTGTGTAACTGCCTGACCAAGCAGAAACTCATCCAAAGCCATCTTTTGGCATTTCTGGGTGATTGGCAGCTCTAATTGTTGTTATTTCCCCAGCGATGTGTCCTTCAGAGCTGCCGCGCAGTTGCACAGCTCAACCCGAGTCGCAGCCTCCAGATTGGAAATTAGATTATCTTCCTTTGTTAATGAGACAAGCTTTTATTTAAGCTTTCCTAAAAAATGATTTGCTGGTATAATTATGGCGCGAGGGCTGAAAGCCACCGTTCCTGAGTGGCGGCGGGGGCATTTTTTCGTTGCGGCTGCGCTCGTGTAAACTGACACATCTGCAAACGAGCGTCTCCCGACTGCAGTGCTGGTGGAGGGAGCGAGCCCATACTGCTGCCTCCTCAGTTTCATCACAGCCCAGTGCTCCTCTGCAGCCCGAGGAGCAGCCTCAGCCCAGGGGGGGAGCCACACTCGAGTCCAAAGAGCAAACCCAATTAATAAACATGAGAGGACAGGATTGGCCCGATTGCTTATAAAGTCAAGTATGTGAGGGGGGAAAGTTGTGCGAGTGTGAGTGTGAGTGTGTGCAGATATCAGAGAGTCTGTGTGATTTCTGCTGGTGGAAAAAAAAAAGTGGGACAGCCAGCCTGGTGCTCCTGGAATGACTCAATGAGTCCATACAAGGCTGGCTCAGTGGGGTGTTCGAAAACAGGTCTGACTTGGACTACTTTAAGGCAGCGTGAGGGCTATCTCGATGTGGCTTCACCGGCTGCTGCGAGGCGGGGGAGCCTTCTCTCCGCTTTGCTCTCAACCCGCCGGGGAAGCGCAGTGTAAGTGATCAGGACTTCGCAGGGAGCCTCAGATCCTCACATCTTTTTTTTTNNTTTTTTTTTTTTTAATCAAACTTGAAGGCACCTCACAACCGCACACCCGCAAAGTACAGCTGGGCGATATATCGATATAAGAAATATATCGATATTTTTCTAAACGAGATTTGGAGTGAGACCATATTGTTTATATCCATAATAGCCCTTTGTAGTATATTTGTTGTAAAGGAGAAGAAAATCTGTAATTTGATTTCGATAAGCCATTCAGTTGTCAAACTAAGCTAAAAAGATTGGCAGATATTTTACATTTCTTATATTTACATAAGAAAAAGATTGGCCTATTTTATTTTAGTGGCTATTTTTATGTATATATTTTTTTAATGTGGACCTTACATGATGCTTTATAATTTCAAAAATGTTACTCCTAGTATTTGTTGTGTTTAGATTACTATTTGAACAGCTGAGTTTAAACCAGGTGAAAAAACCTATTTGCTACTGTTAATCGAAATAGCTGGTTTCAATAAAACTAATGGTGACATGTCATTTTTGACTTTGACAGAACATTTAGCTCACTTTGCGGAAATAAGTATCGGGATATATATTGTTTATCGATATTCAGGCTACATACATCGGGATATGAGTTTTGGTCCATATCGCTCAGCTCTACCGCAAAGATGCTCACACGGATCGTTTTGGGAAAGTTAACTGAGCACAAGTCTGAATAAACCCTCTTTTGTGTCCTTGAGTTCCTCATACCTCATTCCTAGCGGGCCAACAAATTAGCATCTCATTAGCAGTCTCAAAAAATTCGATCGACTTCCCCCGCTTCTTCTGGATGGGTTTTAATTACTCTAAGTGTATAAGGAATTAGAATGGCAGACCCCCTGTGGCCCCCGGTTGTGGTGGTTGTTGACCTTGAGAGGAGTTTGCCCTCATTTGTCTCCGATAGTGCTGAATGGACATTTGCCGTGGCAGTAACCCAAACGAGACGTGGCAGGAGGCGGATGATGCAGAACCTGGCAGGGGCCGGGCGGCCAATAATCAAAATCAGACCTCGCCGCCCTCTGCATCCATTCCCTGTCTCCTGCTCGTTAGCCCGTCCGCTCGATCGTAAGTGCTCCAGGCGTCTGTCCGGAGCATGCCTTTCCACTGTTCTTCCCATCATCTTCTTTCCAATAATAATCCCCTGGCCTCGCTCTCTCCATGGAGTCGTTTTGTCTTCTGGAGAAGTTTCCCGGAGTAATCCAATAACGGCGAGGACTGGTGGGATGTGCGCCCGCTGCGAGATATCTGAAGTTGTTTACCCGCTGCCCCGGGCTAATCTAATAACTTAATGATGGGGAGAAGCAGTTTTGCGATGTCCAATGGGCTCCTCCGAGCATCGTTTACCAGACACGTTGGGGCACACCAGCCATTACCACATCTTCCTCTATCAACTCGT
Organism: Mullus surmuletus; assembly: GCA_903171835.1. Lineage (NCBI taxonomy): Eukaryota > Metazoa > Chordata > Actinopteri > Syngnathiformes > Mullidae > Mullus > Mullus surmuletus. The sequence goes on along the minus strand of CAESWR010001068.1, from coordinate 57,106 downwards.
AATTTGGCTTTAACTTAATTGCTGTGTTTTATCATTATGCGTCACTTATTAGTTTGGCTGTAATGAGATTTTCGGGAGTTTTTGAGCGCGCTGTGCCGGGGCCGGTGAACCGCCATGCAGATTGATACTTAATAAAGTGGAGTATTTCCGAGGAGCGTGTGCTGCCTGGTTGGGTTCTGAGGTTTCCCTTGTAGCTCCGGAGCCACAAAGGAGCCACAGAGGAGCGCAGTGAACAGAGCCTCAGAGCATTTTTTAGCGTGTGTGTGCGCCTGAGGAAGAAACATCATCCGCCACTATAGACCCACACAAGCAGCAAAACATCCAGGTACATAAAATGCCTCGCCGATGCTTCCCTTATTATGATTTCCTCATTATCCACTCCGCCGCCTGTGGAAGAGTGTTTCTAATATGAAACAGTGTATCTGGCTGATGTCACCAGAGGCAAATACAAAATAGATGTTTGGGTGAAGTTTGCTATTGAATTAGGAAGACACGGGTTGCATTTTTAACCGCGGAAGAGTTTGTGTTTTCCTTCTTAAGCGTGTGTTTGCATTACAGGACAGGGGGGTCTGGTTTGAAGTGCTTTGGCAGAGTGTGTTCAAAAAGCAGGTGAATATACAGTGCGATCACGAAACTGCAACACTTGTACTCGACCTTCACCTTGACATCACAAAGGGAAAAGTGCGGCAGGATCAAGCGGAGGAAGATCTATTCTGGGATTGTTTTTCCGTCTCATTGGGATTTTCTTGCTTACTTTGCCTGTGATGCTCTCATAGACTGCCGTGCCAAACCTGCGATACATGCAGATGGTTTTGACTGGCACCTATAGCTCACATACTGACATTCTGTCACTGCAGCCTCCTCGCTTAAGTGACACACTTCCTGCGAGTGAATCCTCGCCAACATGACGTTTTTCATCTTTGGAACTAGAAAACGTCCACAGACTGTTGTAGATTGCATGAAATTGTATGAGATCCTCACCATCAGTGTCGTTCATCAGCAGTGACTTTTTCTCCCACTGCGTCTTGTGAGTGGGCCCGTTCAGGTGTTGCAGAAAGTAGTTCCGTCTAGTTGCTGGGGTCACACGGATAAACATTTTGCTCCAAAAAACAATATGCGTTCAAATGAGAAATCCATTTCCATGACGAATTCTTAGCCGTGAAAAAAGTCCGACCTTGCGATCTCTCTGCACTATTTTCCCTCCCTTTGTATCATTGCGCGCACCTTTCCATCAGCTGAAGGAGGAGGGAGGCGGAAGGAGACCATTGCAATGTGAGAGAAGACGTCATGTAAATGGATTACTCTTTTGAACGCGTATTGTTTTTTGGAGCAACTATCCCTTTAATTTGCATAGCAACACCCGGTCATCTCTTGCCTGAGCTCGATCTTAACCCCGACAGATCTCATGATGCTAATCTTCAGACAAGGACGGAGAAATTACGCCACTTTACTGATAATAGTCGCCATGATCGTCTGAATGAGTGTTTGTGAAGCAGGTGTTAGGAGCACGTAGACACTCAGATGTGTTTTATAACTGGAAGTCCTCCGAGTTGCATCAAGGCCAGCAGTCTGCCTCGTTACATATACGTGAAAACCTTTTCCCGAGGATTTGAGATGTGTTTGAAGGTCATGGAGGTCAGGGTGATAGCTAATGAGAAATGAGGGGAGTCCAATCTTCAGTCTATTCCCAAATGCTTTTTTATTTGTTTTCTAATTGTCAGAGGTTGCCACGGCGATGGTGAGTGAATGGTGAGACTCAGCACAGAGACTCTGGCTTTTCACGAAGACTGCTACATTTCCGGATTTTGAGAGACAGGAGACTCTGTCAAACTCTGTGACATTTTCTGCGATTGGCAGCGCATCAGAAATACAGTTCCCTCCCTGAAAATAACAGTGAAGTCGGCAGCTGCTGCTGTTAGAGAGTAACAGAGGAAGGTACTAGTGCTTTTACTTTGATAGTAGCATTTTATCAAAAGAGGGTAAATACTTCCTGGCAAAAAAGGAGTAAAAAGCCAGCGTTTTGAGACTATTCTAACATCTTTTCCCACTCTGCGCACGATGTCACCCACCATAGCCTCAGAACAATCTGCCAAAAATTGCCCTACATGTACCCCACAGTGTGCATGAAAAAGAGAGAAAAAAGCCCTGGAGTTTATCCACCCTAAAGATTTTGATCCACTCAAAATTTTAATGGGTTTTTCATGCTGAACCCCCACCCCCCCCCTCGAAGTTTCATGAATCCTGTCCCGGTAGTTTTTGCATAATCCTTTTTTACAGCCAGACAAAGGGAGCAAAACATAACCTCATTGGCAGAGGATGCACAATGCATTTATTATGTATTTGGTCTTAATTACAAATTCATCCAACACATTTTGATTTGTTGCTCTTGGAGATCTTCTGGAATCACCGCGGGGTCCCACATGTGTTCCTTCCTCTCGGTTTTATCTAACACTCTCACCTGCGAGCCGCAGCGAAGGAGGCGAGTAATGGCGGCGCTCGTCACTCGGCGGCCCCGCAGACCAGGTAAAGAGGCTGTCGACAACATGAAACCTGCTCTCCCTGGGAATCGCTTCACTCCAGCGAAAAACCTTTGTTTTTATTTCTACATGCTTTTGCTCTCCATTGTTTGGCTTTCCAAAGTGCCTGTTTTATCTCTCCTGGCTTTATGTAGGTTGCCAGGCGCTCGGGTCTCGGCGGGAGGCCTGAGCAGCCTCTCCCCGACGGGGCTGGCATCCTGTTTGGAGTGCCGCTGTCGGGTGGCGCGCCGCATCGTACACCTTTTCTTAATCGCGCCTCGCTCTTTTGATTTGACCACGCCGAAACCCAAATTCGACGGCTGTCTCTCTGCTGATAATGTGTCAGCCAGTCAGCACCCCATGGGGCGGATATTTGCATATTATTTCAACTGCGTCTCTGGAAATCTTCAATAGCGGAATTATCAGCCTCCCGAAAGAGAAAGCCAAACTCTGTCAGACGAACCCTTTGGGCAGCTCTTCTTATGCATTTCTGCCATTATTCCTTAACAAAGGCTGATTTCCTGACTGGCATTAAAAGCCCGTGTTTTGTGTGCCGAGGTGGTTTGGTCAGCTCTGCCTCTGAACTTGATTTACAAATGAAAGTGGGAGAAGAGTGTGTTGGAAAAATCATTCTTTTTAGATTCACACTTGTACATTTGACACTTATGTCCTTGAAAAGTAAAAACAACACTTGTTCAACTGCTGATAAAGAAAATCCTTCATAGAAATGAAGTTTCTGCATCTCCGAATCAGACCTCCCTCTCTATTTTCTCTGACTTAAAGGCAGGATTTGCGCTTTACTCGCCCCGCAGCAGAGACGAGACTCGGCTTTGACAGACCTGCCTCATTAGATTCATTTATTCCCACTCAGTTTTTGCACAGAGACCCCCGTGCTTGGATTGAGCTTTGGTGCCACCTCGTCGGCGGCGGGGGGGGGGGGGGAACACGCGACTCCCGCTCGCCTCCGCCGCCCCGACGCCACCTTCTCCCGTTGTGTTCTTTGTGCCGATGTGACACAAAATCGTCGTGAGCGGTTTCTAGGGACGAGCGCGTCTCTGGATGTTTCAAGCCACGTTTTTTTTAATGATGTGCCCTGTTGCACGCCTCTCGAGCTGGATTTCATCATAGAGGAAAAACAAACATTGTGGAGTGCGGATCAAAGTGTCATTTGAAATGCTATCATCAAACAGAGCTGAGGGGACTGACAGCTCCTCCCAGCACCAGCTGAGAGAAGGAGCCTTTGTTTCTCCGGCTGTCTGATGACGAGTGCATCAGCCGGGACGGAGAGAGGAGGAGAGGGGCGGGAGGGGAGTGTGTATTGACATGTACACATCTTATACACGGCTAATGAGCTCTTTTAAATGAATCGCCCGGCATCTCCATGCATCATGTAGGCCCTTTTTTTTCCCCTCTCTCCTCCCTCTCCAATCTAATGGATGATACCGAACTGCTTTCAGACATGCCCTCAGTTCTATTTAATCAAAGCCGCCTGTGTGAGCTAAATCAATGCAAATATACGACCACGTCTGAGCAGCCACATCTATTAGCAGGACGTGTTTGAGAAAGTGCTCGTTCGTCTTCATATTAACACAAATGGATACAATTCGCAGATGTCACTTTGTTTATATTTGTCTCTCGCCGCAGGGCGGGAAGATCCGGTTTCGGCGCGGATTCTGAATCAGTCCTCGTCGCAAACGGCGCGAACCCCCCCCCCCCTTTTATGTCGGTGTGAAGGTATCAGCTCTTCAGGGGCAGCACCACCAAGACCTGAAGGTGTTTGCTCGTCAGTCTTCTTCTTTGTGCGCCATGTTTGGCAGGTTGAGGCATGGGACACCAGCTCCAGAATTAATCTTCAAGGTCTCGTTGTTTATGAAAAGGCATCGTCTGCTTTGACGAGGAAGCAGTGTGTTGTCGGCGCACTCGCAGGTCTCAGCCATTTGAACCTAATTCTGGTTGCGGCTCCATCATATCACCGCCGAGCTTCCCCCGAATGGGAAGATTATACAGCCGCCACAAAGGTGAGCGGCGTCCTCGTTTATTTCTCCTCTCCCTCTTTCACTTTCTCAGTTCTTTCCTCACCCCGCGACCCCATCAGCTTGCCCTCTGCCTCCGACTCCAACCGTGCACTTACAGTTCAAAGAGATGCATTTTTCATTTCCGTCCATGAAATATTGAGACACTTATGCAACATGAGCTCAGCCATGCAGACATAACAGCCATGTCAGGCCAGGGTGGAGCAGGGCACCGGGGCTGATCTTACATCTTTGGGAGCTCATGGCTTATTTATAAAAAATATAAATATATAACCACCAGCAGCCAATTATGAACTTTGCCCTGAGACTCACCTGAACATTTACTGTAGCTGACATTTGATCAAGCACTTAGATGCACTTTGCTTCCTGACAACTGACCTCCCTCTGCTTCCTGCTAACAGAGAGGTTATCGTCCACAATATTTTACAACATCACTGATTGAGCAATTACATCTAATATGGGAAGTGTCTCTAAGAAACAAAGGAAAGTGACACGTTTGAAGCTTTTTGTGAAACCGCATCGACTTTTAATGAGAATGAAATGTTACTGCTGTGTTTACAGCTTCGCTTCCTCGCTGGAAAATTCGTTTTGCCTTTTGTTTAAGATAATAGAGCTGAACAGAAAACTCTTTTGTGCTGGAAACTTTGTTGCCGGTTCTGAAGCAAAAGACGCTCATTACATATCACGATATTTGAACTCGGACAAATCACTGGAGATCAAAGAAAGAGAAGCCGGCACTCACACAGTGGACGTCGGAGTTTCGTGAATTTTCCAGATCACAAATTCAAAAGCTTTTATCAAAATCCATTTCCAATCATATCCATCTTGTCCTTCAGAAAATAAATGAAAGTATTGTGGAAATTCTTTACTAGCAGGAATGTTGGTTGTGGATGAATTTGACCTTTTTTTTCACTCAATAAGTAGGTCAAAATGGCAGCGTCTTGCACAATAAAGACAGCCCAAGTGACATCCTGCTGTGCTATCTTTGCTTTAGTTGGAAGAATCTTTCATTATTATTTGCATCACGACTTCATTGAAACTACTTAAAATTACTTTAGTCCCAACACTGGCAATTTCTCCGGCAACTTTGTTTTGCACATTGCTTTTAACTCCTCTGCAGATGTGAATAAACCCTCGAAACATCTAAACAAGGATACGCCTTGATTTCTCTTTGTTTGAAAATGTTCCGAGATGCTTTTTGAGCCATGAAATGAGGTTACAGCTGTTGTGCGAAAAAAGAATAATAGTATGAAAACGGTCCAGCAACATCGCTAAAACGGAACTTCCAAAGAAGATGACAAAAGGGAGGAGAGAAAAAACAGAATCAAACCGCTGGAGCAGAACATGAAGGTGTGCGGTGACGACGCGCCAATGTCAGATACAGCGTGCTCGCACAGTTCCAAAAGTCTATCAGTTGTAGATCTTCATCAGGGAAAGAAAAAAAAACCCCTTTGAAAATAAATGAGAGTTTGCTCTGAGCTTATTGAGCAGCAGCTTTGTACAGATGACACAGCGGGAGAACTCTCGTAATTTGTCATTTTGGGCGACACCGACAAGCGGCCTCATTGCCTGAAATAACAATGGCGGCGCCGGGGCTGCGGCTGAAGCTGTCCCCATTTAAGTGATTACCGGTGGAATTATTGATGAGGCAGGACACCGTGTCGGCGCGGCAGGGGCGTGTGAAGAGGCCAGGGCGAGGTCGCGGGAGGACGGAGCGAAAGGCGGGCGAGGAAGAGGAGGCGTTCGGGAATGGGCCGCCGCCGCACGCCTCCCTGCCCGCGCGGCGTGACTGATGTGAGGAGAAATGTTTGGGTGGTGAGGAGTCTGCTCCGAGTCCCGGCGGAGCCTCATCAGAGGAGCACCTCAACCCCCCCCCCTACCACCCACCCCCACCTTCCACTACATCCCTACATCTCCAAGCCGCCCCTGGATGGACGAGAGGCTAAGTGGTGTGAAGCAGCCAGCTCTCCGACAAGCTCCATTACTCCTCCTCAGCCAATTCCCTCGCTCTGCCTGTCAGTGGAGGGGGTGGGGGTGTGTTGGGGGGGGGGGCTGCGGGGCGGTGGGTCGATCAAAGGAGGGGAGAAGAGAGAAGAGTCACATTCGTTTACCCCCTCATCAAATAAGTGCGCTTTTTAGTAACTTCACAACGATTGTTAATCCCGCCTCGTTAGCCGCACTCCTTAGCATGCAGTTAGTTTTCCTCCTCCTGAGAGACGGGGGGCTCGGGCGGTGAGTGGCGGGAAGATGGGGGGAGAGAGACGGAGAGAACGGAAGACGGAAAGAAAGACAAAGAGAGAGAGGGTGAAGTGTGTCATGGCTAACTCAGACCTTGTTAGTATCGATCCTCTCTGGCTGAGCACCCTTTCATTTATAATTTATCTCAGTCTGATGGGCGCAGGAGTGGGTGTGGATGTGCCGTGTTTTAGTATGTTTTCATTAGCAGGCTGGAATGTTTTGTTGTGAAGGTTCTGGTAATAATGAGCCACCGGGGGGATTGCGTGTCAGCCTTTTGGGAAGGGTGGGCGGGGGAGGAGGGGGGATCTCTTTGGCCTTGGTGTCCCGGTGCCGGGGGTCTCGGGCCTGACCCCGCTGGCCGCCCCGGGCCCGCTGCTGTGTGTTTGCGGCGCTCAGGTGTAGGTACTAAATGTGTCCTGGCTGCAAAATGTGTCCTGGGGCGGGGCCTGTGAGTGGCAACCGTGGATAACGTCGTACTATGCGTGTGCAAATCAAAAACTTTATTAAAGGTGCATCATTCAGATCAAAGACAGTCAAGCGAAAGGAGTGATTGGAACAGACAGGCACGCTGTTTGGCGGAGACCGCCTCCCTCCTCCTTCAGCTGATGGAAAGGTGCACGCAGTGATAAGAAGGGGGGGGGAAGAGTGCCGGTTGATTGCGAGGTCGGACTTTTTTGGCGGCCAAGAATTCATGATGCGAACGGATTACTCTTTTGAACGCATTGTTTTTTTAAGCAAAACGCTTTATCTGCGTGACCCCGGGAACTACACGGAACTACTTTCTGCAACCACCGAAACCAGTGCAGTGGGGGAAAAGTCACTGCTGATGAACGACACTGATGTTGATGATACATCCTCATCATACAAAAAAATCCAAAGTATCCCTTTAATAAAGATCGACGTATGAATTTTCACAGCATTTTTGTTGCTAAAAAGTGACGTGTATTTGCAAATGCATGGCACGATGTAATCCACGGCCCGGCCCCGCCCTGGACAGACTTTGCAGCCGGGACACATTTTGTGTGTCTGGCCTCCTCTGCGGCGCCGCACTTCAGGCGATGTGGCTTTGGCCGGCGCGGGCGGAGGGGATCGCTCCCTATTAATATTTGAGGAGTTCTCGTCGCTGCAGCTGTTTACTTAACAGAACACGCTCCGGGGCTTCCCTGAAGAGCACGCCGCCGAGGAGCTGACAGCGTCACCCTGTCACTCACTCCCCTTGTCCTCCACGACACCCACCCCCCCGCCCAACCTCTCGCCGCCCACCCCACCCCTCTCTGCACACACACAAGTCTCCCGTGGGTGCTGCACTGCTACCTGTCTCCTCTCCCTGGAGTTCCAGCCCGCCGCCACCCTCATCCATCACGCTCCCGTCGTTGTTTCCCACCTGTCAACCTCTGCTGCGACTGTCATTATTTTCCATTTGTGCGGCAGCGTTGCATGAGGTAAGCGTGCTCGCTGCACTCACAGAATTATCCTGTCGTTGTTGGTTTTTTTTGCTCCCTCCCCCCATCGCCCCAATTTGTAAACACATCTGTATCAGTGATCCCCTTAGATGTATGGCGGCGCCGCTCATGCTCGTGCGCATTTATAGAGAACACGCGACCCCACAGGCGACGGAAGGTGTGTCTCACTCAGAGATGGAGGCTAAAGTCATTGTGACTTGGACTCGAGTCGACTGGAGTTGCTGTTTCGATGACGTGTGACTTGACGAAAGAATTAAAGACTTTAGACGCTGCTTGGACTCAGGACTTGACTTGAGACACGATGACTTGAATGACTTGAGTGTTTTTGTGTTTCAGTTTTCAGTTTTCGACATAAATATGAAATTAACATCAATATTACGTGGCATGAGCACAGGCTGAGAATTGCATTGTCATGATTGGATCAATACCCTGTCAATCAATCATGCCCTCTCTGCCACATTACGTGTTTATTGGAGAAACACGCCCTCTGACAGTCACTGCTATCTTGTCTTTTCACTTCATTAAGATTGTGCGGGTAAAATAAGGTGACTTAAGTGAAAGAATGACTTGGGACTTACTTGAGACTTGAAGCTTAAGACCTGAGAACTACCTGAGACTTTCCCATGTCTGGTATCAGTGCTCTGAAGTCAGACAGGGTTCACAAGTTCATGCGTTTTTTAATAATTGAGTCTTCCTCCCCCTCCACATCACCGCCGTGTCTCTGCTGTCATGACACAGTTCACGTAAGTGAAGGCGTCTTCACAGCCAAAACACAGATGAGATTAAAGCCAACATTCCCAACGTCGACCTCTTTATACTTTGAGGTCTCGTGTTCTTTTTATGCGCGCGTCTGTGTGTCTCATTCCGGCCGCTCCACTTTCCGGCTGTCCGGAGGCTCTCTGCTCTCCTCAGTCGAGCTGGATTTGTCACAGGTGTTAGCAAAGGAAGCGCTCGCTCACTGCACAGCAGAGCCGCTTCCCGTCCTGCTTTGAACCCTGCTCTGTTTTGACTGGGATGCAGGCGGAATGTGCACCAATAGGTGGCGTAAACATGGGACGAGTTGTGTGTGTGTGTGTGTGTGTATGTGTGTGTGTGTAACGCCCCATTAATTGAAAGAACAAAAGGGCGAGTTTGTCTGAGCCGCTGCAGACTCCCCTCTCATCTCGAGGTTGGGCTTCATTTGCACACCTTCCACCAAGCTGTTTTGCTCGCGTGCAGTGTTTTTGTTTGATGCCAGGCTGCTGTTTCCTTTTTTTTTCTTCTTTCTTCTGCTCCTTCTTCTTCTTCCTCTAAGTGGGATTATTTGTTGAGCAAAACGGCACAGTCAAATGCACCAGGGAAAGTTTAGGGGCTGGTCACGTGGGTTTGTTTCTATGCCAGCATCCTCTTCCTCTCATCCACGTTTTCTCCCCAGCTTTATAGGTTTGATGCTGCCTGTATGTAGTCAGCACGTGATGTTACCAAAGGAAAAAAGAAACAAAGAGGGGTTCTTTTTAGTCAAATCATTCTAATGGAATGCGTCATTCCTTTGTTTTCCTCCTCTTTGTTATTACATTTGACCTCACTTATCAGCACAAAACAAAGTCTTGTCAGTGAAAGCGCGCCGTGCTCCTACGTGAAATGTATGTAAAGGCTTTGACGCAGCGCGCCCTCCGGTTAAAAGGCAGACCTTGTTTTAATGACAAAAATGGAAGCACTTATTTTCAGAAGGGCAAAGAAGCGTTTATCATGGCAGCGGAGGGCTGCAAACACGCTGTACAGAAAAAAGAGAAACACTGATTCACGCGACAAAACGGAAGTGCGCCAGGCCACTAGGGGCACCAAACTGAGGGATCGGTCCAAAGGATTCGTCCCTCAGCCATGTATTCTGCAGGGGTGTGGACTCGGGTTCATGACTTGGACTCGAGCCGGACACGAGTCATGAATTTGATGACTCAACTCGAAGAAAAGAGGCTTGCAACTCGACTTGCTACTCTCCCCAAAAACCCAGTCACTACTACTATACTACTATATCTACGTTGTTTTGTTTTTACTCTGTTGTTAAAAAGACTCTAAAGGACTCGAACCTCCAACTGTAGGACTTGACTTGAGACTTGTCGGTCTTAACTTGAGACTTGACTTGGCATTCGAGGGCAAAGACATGAGACGTACTTGTGATTTGCATAACAATGACTTGGTCCCACATCTGGTATTGAACTGTTTTGTATTACTTAATAAAGTTTGAGTAAAAAAACCCAAAACAGCTGGTTGTAGGCCGCTGCGCAAGAGGAACTGTTCTTTTTTTTTCACGTAGATTGGTTGTTTTCCTATAATGCTGTTAAAGATTATGGCCAAATGTGTTAAAAAATGACAGAAGGGAAAATGTACAGTTTTATTCCACTTCTTCCAAGTCTTAATTAATATAGAGAAAATACATCCCGATCATGTGCTTAGACAGGGGCCGATCCCACAGGATTGGTCCATCCCCGTGTTGCCTGGCGCACTTTTGTTTTCTTTCCAAAAGTTGCAGCGTTTCTCCTTTTTTCTGTGTCCGCAGCGCCTTTTCAGCCCTCGGCCACCGTAGTTTTTTCTTTTTTCGCTCTTCTTTTCGAGAGACTGTAAATGGCGACGCACAACCTCACAAAGAGCCGCCCAGACCCCGGTGAATCCCCGGGAGAGGTGTTGGGTTTAACCACGACATTTCAGAGCAAACTGTGGACAACACCCAGGGGGGCCGCGATAGCGACTGGATCTCCTTACAGCACTGCAGCGTCAGCGCAGATCGGACCTCAGGAGGTTAAGAGGGTAAAAATTAGAGTAGTGCCTGTGCGGCCTAATGATCGGCCCATAGGAGGAGGAGAGATCGAGCAGCAGCTGCAGAGGGGAGAGAGAGAGAGACAGAGAGAGAGAGAGGCGGGGAGGTGATGTGGAGGATGTGGGCTCTCAGTTTCAACTTTAAATTGGCGTTAATCAATATTTCAATGTTTTAATGTGAGAGCTGCAGATCCACTCTGCCTTTTTTCTCATTGTTTTGATTTCCCTGGCCGCAGACAAACTTGTTGTTGTGCAGATGTTTAGGAAAAGAGATCTGATAAACCCACACCGAAAAGTGAGGCATGGTGGCAGAGGAGGGTTTTTCTTCCCACGAGAAAAATGAATGGACGAAAAATGTATCTGAATAAGAAAATGTGAGATTTGCCAGAAGGTTGACAAGGCAGAGTTGAATCTTGAGTAGTAGAAACTTCTTGGAATGAAATAAAGCAGTTTTAAAGGGATAGTTTGGATTTTTGGACATGAAGTTGTATGAGATTCTCACTATCAGTGTCGTTCATCAGCTGTGATTTTTCCGCCACTGCGTCATGTGAGGGGAGTTCCGGCCCCGGTTTCGGTGTTGCAGAAAGTAGTTCCGTCTAGTTGCTGAGGTCACACGGATAAAGCGTTTTGCTCCTAAAACAATATGTGTTGAAAAAAGTAATCTATTTGCATCACGGATTCTTGGCCGCAAAAAAGGCTGACCTCGCAATCACCCGGAGGGAGACGGTCTCCTTCCGCCTCCATCCGCCTCCTTCCTCCTTCAGCTGATGGAAAGGTGCTCACACGAACAGAGGGAAAATAGGACCGAATGACTGCGAGGTTGGACGGAACTATTTCACAACACCGAAACCGGGCCAGAACTCCGTTCGCGGGAATCCAAGCAACCTCCCAAAAACAAAATAATAATGCAAAAACAAAAAAATTAACTCAGATATGTGTTGGTTCGCCAGGTTTTGCTTCACTCTGAGACGTGACTTAAAGCAGGTTGCCAAACAGAGAGTGGAAATTTTAGAGATTGATCCATTCACTCATTGAGCCAAAACTGTGAGCTTAATCGCAAAACAAGAAACCAAAAAACACATTATTTAATCTGTTGCTCATTTTATTGTTAATCAGTGAAGCTTCAATTAGCACACACACACACACACACAAAATTATATTTATTTCTGTGACAGAAACAGTATTGGTGAACAGAAGGACTGAAAGGATGCAATAGATTGTTTAAAGTGGTGCAGTTTCAACAAAAGTCTGTATTTTTGCTTCTATTGTTGTGCATCACGAAATACAGATCAATAGGTCCTGCTGTGTGCATCACCGCTGCGTTCCTCTCATTCTTTTTATCCACCATTGTTCATCGAAACAACCCAACATTGCCGTTCAATCAACGCGCATTGTAATCGCAGCCGGCTACAACTGATTTTCCAGCAACAGCGTGATAAGGTATAAATCAGCCGCAACAACAACAACAACAACAACAGACACATTTAAAAGGTGCAAGAAAGCAGGAGGACAGTGATTATGAAAGGTCTTGAAGTTACAAAGAAGTGTTTCATGCTTTTACTGCCGTGTTGGAAAAAAAAAGTGAATCAACTGAATTGTTGTCTTTGTTAGACTGGAGTTGAATGTGAAGACTGAGAAGGTCCACTGCCAAAGAACCTTGCGTTCTTGGCCGCTAAAAACAAGGATTTTGTAGATGGAGGCCCTGGACGGCTCTACTTTATAAATTTTTTTTGGGGGGGTGGTTCATCCTGGCAGAAAGCTCAACTGTTCTTTGAAAAATAATAGGCAGCCTTGGGAGTGTACAGAAATGAAAGAACAAGACAAGGCATGTCAGGAAATTACTTTCACTCTAAATTATTTTTTTTCTTCCGAGAGACTACACCTCTGTGAAGCAAATGCTCCTATTGACCGTTTGCCTTTGGGTCCTTTTTCAGAGTCTCTTTGTGTCCGGCATGAACATAATTTAAGCACACGCACACACACACACACACACACTCTCCTACACACAAACTGAAGGAGGCCGCAAAGTAACTTTCTTTGTAAAGCGAGCACAATCAATAGCTCTCTTTCATTTGCGCTGCAGGAGAGACTTTGACTGTCAATGTCATCTGAAAGTCTGCACAGTTTGAGTGACAGTTGGGGCGCAGCTGCTTTGAGGCTCTCAGTGAGACGCTGAACCGACGAACACAGAGAAATTAAACGTGCGATACAGAGCTGCAGCCTGAGCGGCGGCGACGGCTGTCACTTCAAGCGGCGTGACGCTGCACCGCCGAGCCACGAAAGTTAAACTGTATTACTCATTGAATACTAAATAAAGAGAATATCTGAGTGGGAAGCCGGCTCTTGTTTATATGCGTGTGTGTGTGTGTGTGGGAAGCGGTGCCGGTGTGTGTCCTGCCCTTGTGGTTGTGGGCCTAATTATGGAGCCTCAGACGGAGCCGGGGGCCAACAGGTGTCCAGAAGAGGCTGCTCTCTGGATCAAAGCCAGCGAAAATAATTACACAAACCGACTCTCCGCTCCCCCAGATAAGAACCGCCGCCCGCCGCTTCGCACTCCGGCTCACCAGAACCGCTCGCCGCACATCCACGGCCTTTTCGCTTTGAGGTGAAAACGGCACAATCGGTTGCGTTTACGCGCCGTGGCGGGATGATGCCGGTCGGGCAGATGGACGGACCCCCCCCCACACACACACACACACACACACACATACACCCACGCGCGCTTTAGTGTCTGCGCGCGCACATATGTCTGCATATTTTCACAGGCAGACAGATGCAGGGTAACACCACTCAGCTGAATATTTTATCTGTTCATCATTAACACGCAGCCAGGAAGCCGAGAGCAGACTTTAAAGGACAGACACGCGCTCCGTCAGTGCTCTGGCATTTTCATGGCCTCATTTCAAAGTGCCTCTTTGAAGTCTCTTAACTAACTACGTTCGAGCCTCGTTTATCTAAAACTACTGTACGACGATAAAAACCGATCAGTTCATCAAAAAAGGCAGGCTTGATTTGATTCGACTCCACCGCGCGTCATGACGCGACTAACCTTGACTGAGTTTGATTAGATTTGCAGTCAAAAAGAGATATGCATGTTAAAAAGATTTCCGGCTGTGAGCAGAAAATAGCATTTGGATGTTTCGGGGAAAACACAATTAATGAAATACCAGCATGTAATGTCACATTTTTAAAAGCTGGAAATGATAAATTAAGCCTCATCAGGAGGAGTGGGGGGATATTTTTAACATCACACGCCGCCTGTTCTGGAAATTAAGGTTCAGGCATCTCTGAAATATCACATGCGACAATGGAAAACGTACAAATAAACTTGAAATAACCTTTCACTACGTTGGTGACACACGGTGACACACAACATGGGCGCAGGGGGTAAGAAAAACCTCCAAATTGGGTTTTTGTTTTGTGTCAACTGGCAGCGAAATCGGTGAATAAATATCAGATATTTAGTCATACGTGGATGTCAGAGGATACAAGCTTGGCGCCGCAGCGCTCTGCAGCGCTCGGTGCTTCCTCAAAGCGAGCAGGTACACAGAGGGAAACACTGCCTCTGGCAAAATGCACTCAGAATGTGATGAATATGAAAATGAAGCATTACACTTTGCCTTTACATCCTGAGACTCTGACTTTGACTCATGTCCTTGCGAAAATAAAGTACTATATTCGCTCTCCTGAGTTTCATCATGAATACACGCTTAGTCCCCGCTCGCATGAACTGAATATGAGCAGGTATTTTCTGCCATTAGTACTGACATCGTGCTCACAGTGCGGATGAACGGCCTTGATCGGAGAGACTCGCTGTTCCTCCTGAAGCTAAGTTTGCTTTTCTAGCAGCAGCCAGACGTGTAGCGATGTTTAACGTTGCCATTGTTCAATCTAGAAAATAAAAAGAGAAGATCAACGGCGGATTATTCCGTGTTGTGCGCTCTCCAAAACGTCACCGGCGAGCACATGAACCCGAACGGCCCCGAGAAACAAATGTTACACTCCCACTGAAACCGGGAGTGTGTTCCATACGCAGAGATATTTTGTGAAAATAGGCTTGGTTTTCTCCATGAACATCAGCCAACTGACAGACGTGGGTGAAAAACACAACCTCCTCTGCGGGGCCACAGGAACATCAAGTGCACATGTTTGAGTGGACCGAAGATGAAAAAAGGGAAAAAAGCAACAAAAAACGGCGGTGCGGTCGGCGTTTGTGCAGCTCTGTGCTCAACAGAATGTTTCTCCTGGTGTGCGAGGATAGAGGAACAAAGGGACGTCTGGTGTCGGCAGTTTCCTGTTCTAGAAAAATAAGTTTGGTGACGCTGAGAAGTTTGGGAATATTTTCACTGCATCCCTTTTTATTGATGCACCTCCTCACGCTCCTCTTACAACCGGCTGCACAGAACACTTCGTTTGAGTGGAAATGAGCCGCTAGCTGCTCTGCTCCGGCTGGAAATGCAGTTGTTTGTGCTAAAATGAAGTTTCGG
>CAESWR010001068.1:24563-35411 GCA_903171835.1 Mullus surmuletus | reverse complement strand
GGGGGAACTGGGCTAGCACTGTATCACAAGTGTTCACAGAAATTTGGAATCCTGTTCTTCGATTAAAGATCGGATGCTTGCAGCTGCATCACCGGGGATCCACCTCCTTATTAGGCTTTTAAAAGGGGGCCATTGGCTACATTTACATGCAGTCAATAAGCCTTTTCTAATCGGAATATTATCAGCCATGTTAACACCAATAACCCATTTGAATAACTGGAATATGCTCATATTCCAGTTTTTAAAAGCCAGAATAATTGCCCGGGGCTACCCCTTTTCTAAAGCAAATATTTGATCATGTATCCGCCTATCAGGATATCCCCATCAAAAGGAATATGAATTTGTGTTCTGCGCATGTTCTATTGGCAAGGAATCTTGGTCTTTGGAGTCTAGGAACTACTTGTAGACATGCATAAAGGCAAGTAACCGGAATATGTTCCTTAACCATAATAGTGACTACGTTTACATGCTGTCAATATTTGGGTTAAGGTACATATTCTGGTTACTGAAACATTAGTATAACCCGTTTACATGCTTGAGCAAACAGGGTTATTCCTGTATACATGACCATTGTAACTGTGCATGTTCTATATGCAAGGAATCTTGGTCTTTGGAGTCCAGGAACTACTTGTAAACATGGCCAAATGCAAGACCAAATCCACGCCAAACTTTTCGAGTGAGGAGGAAACCAATTACTTCATAAGTGTGATGAAATGCACAAATATCATGGCATTTTGAGGCACTAGAATGCATACAGGAATAACCCTGTTTGCTCGCGCATGGAAACAGGTTATTCCCAGTTTCAGTAACCAGAATATGGACCTTAACCCTAATATTGACTGCATATAAAGGTCGTCAGTAACATCAAAATACAAATACAAAAAATAATTAGAGCATTGAAGGCTGCCAGACCTCCTGTAGCAAGTAACCATTCCATCACCTTCCCTTTAAAATGACAAAAAAAGAGTGCATCCTTTCAAACGAGTGACTCAACACACTTCTCATGCACACTCAGTTGGGTGTATTGTTTTCTAGTTGATTATAATTAAAGAGTTTTCAGTCTAAAGCACAACAAACAGTTACAATAGAAACCACCCTCACATTAGCATATCTCAACATCTTTCTTGGAGCAAAACAAAAGCTAGCTACCGAGCTACAAGAGTAATTTTGACACAAACGTTGTTGCTCATATTCACAGATTAGCGTGTTGTTCACATGTAGTAGAGTACCATTTAGCTAGCTACAGTAGCTTTGTGTCTAAACCAGGGGTCACCAACATGGTGCCCACGGTCACCAGGTGGCCCCCAAGGACCACATGAGGTGCCCGCAGGCCTGTTCTAAAATTTAGATTTACTCTGTTACTTTTCATTTCTATTGACACATGCAATTATATAGATTTGAAAATGACAATATCGTAAAAAAGAATTCAAAATGTGTTTATAATACGTGACATTTAAATAAGTTTAGGTGAACTCTGACTTATTCTCATTCAAAGTAAGGTGACTAAAGGTCCCCGATTTCTGGGGGCAGTCCCCGTTTTTCGATGATCTGTCCCCAGTTAAAGCTGAAAAACTAGACTAGAACGACTACAACTACGTGTTGACTAGAACAATGGTCATTACGGTAGCCGTGGAGGAAGCACGAGTGAGCATGTTGCGCACAGACTAGAACAACGGTTATTACGGTAGCTGGGTAGGAATTACGAGGGAGCATGTTGCGCGCAGACAGCAGTTATTACGGTACCCAGTAGGAAGCATAAAACAGTCCGTAAATACAGTCCGTAACTGTCCCAGCTTCTCCATTATATCCTGATAACTTTTAATTCATTTTTATCTCAGAGCTGGAAATGTTCCCGGATTTCATTTTTTAAAATCTGGCCAGCTTAGCTCAAAGGTCAGGGCAAATTCGTTATTTCAGAAGAGTGTATTAAAATGGTAGCCCTTCGTAAGACTCAGGACCCATGAAGTAGCCCTCAGTGTAAACAGGTTGGTGACCCCAGGTCTAAAATATAGTTAGCACTGCTGCGGTTTAGGATAGATATAGCATCTTCATCTTTGTCTGATACTTAATATTCACTCCAAACTGGAATTCTTTTTACCACATGATGTTTGAGCAAGTGTGCCTGCTCAAATTAATGCTCGACATACATGTCAGGTCAAATGTTTCCCTTTATTTTGTATAATACATACTGAAAGACACGTCTACCGTTATGTAATTGCCACTGACTCAAAAAGAAGACTTTACTAAAAGTGTGTATGTGTGTGTTTGTGTGTGTTTTGTGCAGCAGGACAGTAATTCTGACTCTCGAAAGTTGCGGAAAAACAACAAGGCTGAGTCCAGGGTTTTTGTAGTTGTTGTTGTTTTTAGTTTGTTTCATTATTGCTTCAACGAATTTGCCATCTTCTCATGAGAAAAACACCCCTTAAGAAAACACTGTTCCTCTTCAAAAACGATATCACGCTGCCAGGCACAGACTCTTAAATCATGGATAATATGTGCATTCGACACTCGCGCACACAAACAACAACGCAAACACTCACGCGGCAATACAGCTCAGGACGGAAGTCAACTAACAACAGCTGCCTACTATGAGTTTTCAAAAATGACCTCAAAATCAAAACTATGAACAACAGCCAAACAACAACCAAATTCAGAAATTTAAAATAGTGTTACTATTAGAGCGTTACTAATAACTACAAATACACAATTATAAATATAGCTATTTGTATCTGTGATATGCATCTCTCAGATAGAATGGAATTGAATGGTTAGAATTCTTTGGCCTGCCTCTCGGACCCGCATAGAGTTCTCTTCAGTGCATAGTCAAATACCTGTTGGATTGTAGCTACCCAGAAAAGGAGATCAACACAGACACACACGCATACACACACAGCCGCTCACGCTTCCCCTCGCACTCACACATGCACACACATCCAGAGACGATCAGGTTAAAAGGTTGAGGCCCAGAGTTTTAAGTTTATGGTTATCATCTCCTAGGCGATAGCGTTCTCCAGCGGTTCCTTCTCATCCGCTGTGGCGTGATCCTTCCCGCGAGCCGCCGCCGCCAGCTCCTCGTTCTTCTTCAGCTCCCGCTGGTACTTGGCCATGATCGCGGCGTAGGCGCAGCCGTACACTGCCGCAGCCAGCATCATCAGACACACGATCCCACACACTACCCCAGTGATGATCACCGTGGCGATGGCATGGCGCAAGTTGACGGGCCGTGGCCTCTGCTTAGGTTCACACTCCGGTAAGCCGCCTCCCCCTCCACCCCCCCCTGCCCCTACGCTGGCAAGTCCCTCTCCCATCGCCATGGGGACGTGGAGGGAGTGGCTGGAGGGGTGTGCGTGGTTTCCGTGGATGTGGCCGCGCAGTAGCCGCTCAGACTCCAGGTGGTGTATGTTAGCGAACAAGTAGTGGTAGCTTGTGGTCATGCATGCGTGGAAGAGCTGGTAGGGGACTGCCTGCAGGTCGCGGTCCCGCATTTCCTCCGGCTGGTAGCAGAGCACCTCATCCACCACTCCACCTAGAGACAGAAAAGCCCTCTGTTTAACCCTAAAGAGGTCCTTAAAAAAATGTTTTCAGTCGTCCCTCAGAAACAAAAATGAGTAAATGAGTCAATCTTGTTAATCAACTTCAGCCTGAAATGTAGGCAGATTTTGACAGATTTTTATAGCAACTCTCTTATTAGGTCCTGGGGACAAATAGACCGCTGTAAAATATCATATATTGATATTTTTTACACTTTAAATGATGTATCTTTTTAATCAACTTCAGCCTGTAAAATGAATATCAAATATTCATTATTTAGGGGGAATTTAACCCTCTAAATGCCAGTTTGTTTACGTAACTTTGCAGTATTTAATCAATAGACATACAAAACTCAAATAATTTCCAGAAAATGCAATTCAAGGAGGATTTAATGATTATTATTGTTAGAGCCTCAGATGGGTCAATGATTAGCAGCAGAATTGAATTTGAGACATTGTTATTTTTTCTGCAGTGACAGATTTTTATAGCAAACTCTCTTATTTGTTCCTGGGGACAAAAGACTTCTCCTTCCAAAAGACTGCTATAAAAATATAATAGCTCAGCTTCAGCCGAAAGATAGATCTCAAATATCAATATTTTGACCCTCTAAATTGTCAAAAGACATCTGAACATAAACGTCCCTAGGAACTCTTAAGGGTTGAACACAGTCATTGTTCATTTCCTCCACAAATCTTCTCATATTACCATATTCCATATTTCCCTGTTTACACATTCTCAGCATTACGCCTACATTGAGGCACTCTTTGAATAGGATTTGAAGGAGGTAAACACAGTTGCCGAAGCAAATAAAAATGCTAATTCCTATTGAAATATATTGTGCTAAACATTCCTGTCGAAGTCAAGTCAGTTGCTTTTTGTCACAAGCATTTGGCAGTTTTGGCCTCCAGTTTTGTCTTGCATGCACAGCTGAGCATTTATATGTAAACGGTCTGTATTTATACAGAATTGCTTCTCGTAAGGGGTGGCCGTGCAGCTGTATCCGTCTCTGCTGCTCCCTCCGCCTCCCTGATTAATCACCGGCTCACCATCCTTGCATGCACCCTTTGCACCCATTGTTCTGTTTTGCGGTAATTAGAACTGAGACGATAGCAGTGTCAGGCTAACATAGGCATGTAGGCGGGCCGGGCCAACTCAGAGCCGGCCTAGCTTTTACTGTACACTGCTTATTTTATTATCTAATGCATTCTGGGGTTGAAGCATCCAGCGGAACATAATCCAGCGGGATGATTTAGCTCCGTATAGGCCTTTGCAGTCGCTGCCTCTGGTTGGAGGGGTCCACCATCTAATAACGTTACAGCGCAGCGGTACAGCATTAGCGGAATTGACAGTCAGTCGGCGTAAGTGAACGTCACAATCTACGGTAATGGATGGTCCCACTGCTTCCAGTTTGACTGCTGGAAAACCTCCATTCAAGAAGTTTGAACCCTAAAAAACAATGATCTTATCACACCTCAGCGTGTTTTAAGTGTTGGTGACACCATTTAACGTTGGATCTGTGACATGAACCCTTAGAACCCCCGTTAGTGGGGACTTTTTTGTCCAGACGGGTTTTAACCATTAAGAGGGTCAAAATCCCTAAAAAAAATATTTGACATTTGATATGTATCTTTCAGGCTGAAGCTGATTAACAAGACTGACTCATTTAAAGTTGGGAAAAATATGAATGTGATATTTTTACGGCAGTCCTTTGGAAAGAGATGCTTTTAGTCCACAGGAACAAATAAGAAAGTTTGCTATAAAAATTTGTCACTGCAGAAAAAATAAGAATGCCTCAAATTCAATGTTGCTGCTAATCATTGACCCATCTGAGGCTCTAATAATGATAACATTAAAATCCTTACATACTGTAAACAAACTGGCATGGAGAGGGCTACAATCCCCACATATGATTAATATTTGATATATATATTTAAGGCTTAAGTTGATTACAAAGACTGACTCATTTTAGTGGTAAAAAAACTAACATTTGTTATTTTTACAGCAGTTTTTATGGAGGGGACGTTTTTCGTTCTGAGGGACAATAGAAGTGACTTGCGTGTTTCATACAACTCAAACACTTTACTTTACACTGAACTTTACAACTTTACTTAACACTCAACTTTACAAAAAATCATCATACCGTATACCGTAGCTACTCCCGTTCTGATCTGCCTCTCTGGGTGCGCTCACCTTTGAAGAGGTAGGTCTCCAGCCAGAGTTTGAGTCCGATGAGCTGACAGTCGCACCTCCAGGGGTTCCCCCTCAGTGTCAGGCTGTCCAGGCGGCCGAGGGCCTCCAGCAGGGTTCGGTCCATTCGTGTCAGCCTGTTGTGGGCCAGACCCAGGTGGCTGAGGTTCCTCAGACTGTCGCCCATCACTCCTGGCAGACCCCACAAGCTGTGGGAGGGGAGGGGGGGAGGGTAACGCTAACCCTTAAGAGTTCCTTAAAAAAACGTCCTAAAAATATCATATATTAATATTTTTTCAACTTTGAATTATTAAGTCTTGTTAATCAGCTTCAGCCTGAAAGATACATATCAAGTATTAAGTGTGGCTTATTTGAGAATGGACACCAGAATTTAAAATTTTAAATCTAAAAGATTTTAATTTAATTAATTAAAAGATTTAGCTATATTTATTCAACACAGCGAAAATGGCTTGAAAATAAAAAGTGTTATGGATTAAAAAAACGCCCCCAGAAACTCTTAAGGCTTAAGACTCGCAAACACAGCAGAGGTACGACTTGACTCTGCAATAGTTTACCTGTTGTGTGAGAGGTCGAGGTGCGACAGCGAGCGGATTGGCCCAAAAAGCCGCTTGTCGAGCTCGCGCAGGCTGTTCCAGGCCAGGCTGAGGTGCTGCAGAGTCCTGAGGCCCAGCAGAGCTGAGGGCGACACCGTGCTGATGGAGTTGTTGGACAGGTCCAGCACGCGGACCAGCGGGATCTCCCTAAAGGCCATGGAGCCCAGCCCCCGGATGCGGTTGTCCTGGAGATACAGCTCCTGGGTATCAGGGTGCAGCCGCCGCGGGATGTCGTACAGGCCCCGCCCCCTGCAGTCCACCACTTTGGTGTTAGCGTTGCAGCTGCACTCCTTCGGGCAGGCATGTGACGAAGAGAGCAGGGAGAGGAGGGCACACACCAGGACCACTGCAAGAACATTAGCATTTAGCTAACATTAGCAAAAGCTAGCTTCCTTTGGCTAGCACTAGTACTGGTTTTATTAAGGCCCGAGCCGGGGCGAAGCTCTCTTGGAACTGCTAGTCCTTTCCCCAATTTGGGCCACTGAACAACCTTGAAAGTGTCGATTTTTTCCAAGACCCTCAGGCCTGGCGAAAAATGTAATATTTTTTCTAAAATATACACGAAAGCGGATATTTTTGGCGATTTGCGCATGTTAGATTTTAACGGAAGGCAAGGTCTTCGGACTTTCATCCGACTGCCACAAAATTCGCTCACGCAAATCTAGATCCCATGGCCATTAAAAGTTATTGAAGATTTTGACCATTTCAAAGTGGTCTGGCCTCCAATTTACGATTTTTTAAAATTCTCTTCGACAAAAGTGCCACGCTGACAGGAAGTCGGCCATTTTTGACTTGAACAGTTTTGGCAATTTCCATGGCATCGTAATTGAGCAACTCCTCCAAGGGGATTAACCTTAGAATGCTCAAACTCAAGTAATAAGCAGACACGCCAGTGAAGATAAAATTATCAAAATAATTTTGCCATGTTGAAGGACGTGGCTGTGGCAATGCCTCAGTTTTGTACTTTTTAAAGGGACGGGAAACAACTTAATGAGTTTATTTCAATCACCAATGTAAACACAGAGAGAGCAGTTTGATATGATAAAATGCAGTTACACATAATAGAGTTCAAAATAAGTTGTTTCCAAGGTCGATGAAGGAGATGTTACATAACTGCATGCCGACACCAAAGGCAAGAAGTTCAATCACAGAGCAGCTCAAGTGTGCTCCTGCATTTCAAACGACATCTTCCTTACTCTTTGCTCTCCTTCCCAGCTCAGATCGCCATCGCTCTGTGTGTAATGCGCAGCGAGAGTAGTGAGCTCACCGCGGTGATGCCAACTCCCACCTCCCAGCCCCCGCAGACAGTGGCCCTGGGCGACTCCAGCGAAGCCCGCATAACCCCTCACCCACTCTCCCCGCCCACATGCAAATCCATACGCAGCAGATATTGGGTGTCTGATTCCCTTTGAGATGACTTCACGCATCCATTCCTTCTGGAACATTTCTGCGGTATTTATAGCATTTGGCCCCGGCTCAATGAAATGGAAGTTCAGGGACCGAGCCCAGGAATGCGGCTCGCCAATAACACGCCGGATGCCCAAACAGAACATTGCGGCGGTGTTAATAAATCAAAAATAAATCATGGACCACCAAGCTAAATAGCCCCGAACAGCTCAGGTATGTATGTAGGTGATGTATTTTAAAACAGCTCTTTAATGGAATAACGTTAGCTGGCACGTAGGCTTGTTATTGGAGTAACGTTAGCTTGCCCATAGGCTCCTTAATGGAGTAATGTTAGCTTGCCCATAGGCTCTTCAATAGAGTAACGTTAGCTTGCCCATAGGCTCGCTAATGGAGTAACGTTAGCTTGCCCATAGGCTCTTTAATGGCGTAACGTTAGCTTGCCCATAGGCTTTTAATGGAGAAACATTAGCTTGTCCATAGGCTCTTCAATAGAGTAATGTTAGCTTGCTCGTAGGCTCGTTAATGGAGTAACATTAGCTTGACCGTTTCAACTGGGGAGGGAGGGGATCAAGGACATCTTTTAAATGTTCTGTAAAAAAACTCACAATTTGAGGGATTTAAAGGGATATTTCACCTGAAAATGTGGGTATTGGGTGAGCACCAATTGATTCCATTGCCCTACTAATTTCATGTCTGTCCTCTGACCCCGGCACTGAATTAATTTAATTTTTACTAAATTAATGGGATAATATCACAGTAATCAAATCAAAAACACGACTTAAGTCTCGTTTACTAACAAAAATGCCCTCTCAAAAACACAACCTGCTGCGGAGGTGTGAGATCAGGTCTTCGTTGTCGCGCATCGTGACTTCTTAGCGCACTGCTGACCCACCCCGATTGCGTCCTCGTAACCATTGACGACCACGATTGTGCAAGAGGTCACATGCGCTCACACATGTGTTTGCCTCGCTCGTACACAAACTCGATCTGCACACACATGGAGCGGCGGGCTCATTGAAGCGTCGTGTCAGCAGCTCTGGAATGAGGTCAGCTGCTCGGCCCCCCCAGCCCCAAAAGAGCATGCAGGACATCAGTGTGTGTGTGTGTGTGCGTGTGTGTGTGTGTGTGTTGCCTTTTTTTTTAAATGTAGATGAGTAAAGTGTAGTCAATGCTGTGTGATCACTTAGTTACACAACAGTTTATACAACACACTAGTCTGTGCAGCCCACCTTCTCACTCACACACATAAAAACACACACACACACACACACAGTAATGGTGACTTATCCTCCCACCTCTCATCTCTGCCGCTCGCTCGCTCCCCCCACTCGCGTCGGGTGATGCTCTCTTTTAGCTCCCTTGGCGGATCCTCCCGACCGTAACCGGTTGCTGGTCCATCGGCCGGCGGCCCCTGGGCTGAGGTTAACCGCCCCTCGCCGCCGTCCAGGTGAGGCCGGACGCCGGGGGGCGGATTACAGAGGCGGACGGCGGAGAGGTGGCGCTGCCCTCGGGGTCCCCGACACTGCCAGCGAGGGCACGAAACTCCATCAGAGGGGGGCAGATCAGAGCGCGGAGCTTCCTGCCCGACTGCCAGCTTGGGAATCAGTGTTACACTGCTCTCTCTCTCTCACTCTCTCCCTCCCTCACTCACTCTCTTGCTCTCTTGCTCTTCATCGCTCTCTCCCTCTCTTGCTCACTGTCTCATACACTCTTCTTCATGCCGCTCTTGCGCTTCTCTACTCTATTTTCTTATCTCAATTTTCTCTGTGATTTTCTTGCTCACTATTGAATCCCCGGTTGCACTGGTGGAAAGTACGGTGTGTGTGTGTCTGTGTGTGTGTGCACGTGTGTTATCTCCCACTCCCAAACAGCTGTGCGTCTTAAATCTCAAGCAAAGACCCTGACGTGCATCTGCGGCGGCGCCGGTAGTGGCAGCGGGAGTTCAACTAGCGAGCGAAAAATGATGGATGCGTGGGTTCGGAGGAGGGTTGCCCGCCCGCCGCCGCCGTGGCACGCACAGCTGATATTATGCACGAGCCACGGGGCAGAAGGGATGGCAGAACACGCCCCCAGCACGGCAACACAATGCACGCGCGCGCACACACGTTAAGCTGTTGCAATAAATCGAAGACGGATTTTGCCTTTAAATGGATGGAGTGTTAAGCGCCCTTGGGTCACTTGAAGGATACACACACACACACAAAATGCACCAAAAAAGAAGAAGAAGAAGGAGTAGGGAAGAGATTAATGATCGGAACGTGATTAATATGATTAATCTGACCTCGGATTGTGTTCATCTGCCCTACCGTCTGTTTCCATCTATTGTCGCTGCTGAAGCGTTCCACAATTACTTTCCTTCTGTCACACACAGCCATTCATGTCACTGACTGATGTGTGTGTGTGTGTGTGTGTGTGTGTGTGTGTTTGTGTGTGAAGGCCGTCCAGCAATTAATGTAAACGCTGGGATGCGTTGAAATAAAACACTTACACACTTTTGCTCCAAAACGTGCGGCGACGCTTCTTGTTTTTGGCTTAAAAGATACCGCTGATGCGCGGCGACAGTCTGTTGCGTTTGTTCCGCGCTGTCAAAAAAGGTTAGGCGTCAAGTTTAAGAGGGAGGAAACGCACGCGGCTGCATCTCCGCAGCCGGGGTCTCCGATCGGAATGCCATATGTGATTTGTGGGTCCCCTGTGACACAGTGTAACGGCTTGTACGTGGCATTAAAGCCTCCGGGGTGGGGGGATGGGGGGGGTTTGGCCTGTGCGATTTGCATATGTTCACGTTAGCTCGGCCGTGTGGTTCTCCCAGAGCACACCAACACATGTTCAAATGTTTTCCTTTTATGTAACAAAATAGTCTGTAATTATTTGAAATTATTTTTGCTGTGATTCACTCATCGCAGTCAGATGCGTTAACCCACTAGAAGAGGAGCTTGGGTGGTGCTTCTGCAGAATCCTGTCCTGTTTACATGGTTTAAACCAACATAGCTAACTGCTAATGCTAAAGCTGCACTCTGTGTAAGGGGCGTTATATGGTATTTTACCACTAGTTGTAGCCTTGAGCACCAGCATTTGGGACCAAAACAAAGCAGCAAATCTCTCAGCTCGC
>CAESWR010001067.1:138025-155197 GCA_903171835.1 Mullus surmuletus | reverse complement strand
TATTCACAGAGGGGGGGGGGGCATACCGACCGACCCACCGACCCACCGACCGACCCGCCCTCAGGTCCCCGAGATCAGGAGACGCCAGGACCAGGACGTTCTGACTTAGAGATACAGAAATCAACAACTTCTTTAGGTGGGCGGAGCCACAGCTTCAGCTCCAGCCATCTCTAACCTCTGACCTTTTGTGTGTGTGACATCAGCGGAGGAGGGCGGCCATGATGGAAGACACTGAGCCGGAGCTCAGCCCCTCCCCTTCTGAACAGAGCAGCCCCTCCATCAGCTCCTCCCCCTCGTTGTCACTGCCCTCCACGCCGTCCTCGTCCTCGGGCGCCGCACCGGCCACCACGCCGCCACTGGGCATCATCAGCGAGGGCGTGGCCGAGCTCAGCCTGGTGATTGATGCTGAGGTGGCGCAGCGGGCGTGTCAGGAGGTCCTGCAGAAGGTCAAGCTGCAGCAAGTGGAGGGCGATGTGGAGGCCACTGAGCTCCACAACGGGGCAGAGCCGGGGGCGGAGCCTGCCGAGCCGGGGGCGGAGCCTGCAGAGCCGGGGGCGGGGCTTGCCGAGCCGGGGGCGGAGCCTGCCGAGCCGGGGTCAGGGCCGAGAGCCGCCATCAAAGCAGCCTGGCTCCGCGAGGGGCAGGACGACCCCGAGGGTCCGGCGCCCGGCTCGGTGAAAAGCGCGCGGCGGCGGCAGAGACACAACCCCTCCAAACAGTCGTGGCTGCTCCGCCTCTTTGAGTCCAAACTCTTCGACGTCTCCATGGCGATCTCATACCTGCATAACTCCAAGGAGCCCGGCGTGCAGGCGTACATCGGGAACCGCCTCTTCAGCTTCCCGCACGAGGACGTGGACTTCTTCCTGCCGCAGCTGCTCAACATGTACATCCACATGGACGAGGACGTGGGCGACGCCATCAAGCCTTACGTGGTGGGTGTGGCCAAAGGCGTTGCATTACAGACAACACGCTGAGTACATGCTGAATCAAACGCAGAAATAGGTTTCAAAATAAAAGCATTGCTATTGATTAGAGGTGCACCAACACAGTCTCGGCATCGGGTCACGATGTGAAGTTTTTAGAATCACTGCGTCGCTGAGCGGACAGTCACCTCCCACTGACTCACCGTGTCCTTCCCATCAGCCCTTGCGGCTCCTTCACTGCATCGCGTTTCCCGAGGTCGCCACAATATACCATATATTCGTGCATTTGTAGCCCATAACCGAAGGTTTTAGCATTTCATGTTTCAGTGACGTACAATCATTGAATAAACGATGGCACCTCAATCTTACCGAGCAAACTCTCTCCTCGTGCCTCCTCTCTGCTCTTACGAGAGACGAGACGGGTGAGTTTCAATGTTCTGTCGGATCTTGCTCATCTGTAGACGGCTGCACCACAGATGATGCGCTTTCAGTTGGTAAATTAACAAACTTCGTTGATGTTTATTTTTGTTCTGTTATTGTAATGGGCAGCAGAAACAAAACGGGTTTCCACATTTTTGTATTTTCACTGCTAGCGCTTGTTTATTTGCTTCCCTCTGTTGAGCTGAAGCGTGTCTGAATAGCTAAGAAGAGGCTTTAGTTGAAAGGCGATGCGTTACTACGTAGCCGACTGTAAGTGTCGGGTGTCGTTGTGGGGAAACGTATGAATGAAAAGACCTGGACCGGAGCTCCCGACTACACGCTTGGGCTTTTCTGATGAACGAGGGCCGATAATCGATGTAATCAATGTCAGAGTTTAATGGCTGCAGACATCAAAGTGCAGCTCCAAAGTTAATATCTGTCCCCCCCCAGGTGCACCGCTGCCGTCAGAGCATCTCCTTCAGCCTGCAGTGCGCCTGGCTGCTGGGCGCCTACTCCTCCGACATGCACATCTCCACGCAGCGTCACTCTCGGGGCACCAAGCTGAGGAAACTGATCCTGTCGGATGAACTGAAGCCCGCCGGGCCTCGAGCTCGCAGAGACCCTCTGACTCTGGCGCCGTTCTGTCCCGCCATGCCTGGCGGCAGCGAGCACAGCCTGTCGCCCTCCAAGCGCACACACCAACGCTCAAAATCAGACGCCACCGTGAGCATCAGCCTGAGCAGCAACCTGAAGAGGACAGCCAGTAACCCTAAAGTGGAGCAGGAGGAGGTGACACACACACACACACACACACACACACACACACACACAGACAGAATGGTCCTGTCTGTCCATTTAGTGATAAAGTGCAGATGGATTCTCTTTGCCCTACTTGACCTTTGACCTCTAACCTTCAGGACAGCAGCTCTGGCTCGGGCAGTCTGCTCTGTGAGACTAGTCCTGTAAGTTCCCCGACCTCTGTCAGGGTGCATCATGGGAAATGATCGTGGTTCCTCTGTGGTGGTGGTGAATCAGGGGACACGCTGACCTGATTGTGTCTCCTCCCACTTCCTGTGTTTGTGTTGGACTGATGGCTATGACTGCCTCTCCATCCCACATGTCAATCACACGATGACTGAAGGGCGGAGCTTCCAGGGTCACAGAGGGTCACATCTGCTCTGAGCTTTGATTTGCTTGTTGTGAGTGATGTGATCAGAGTTGGACGCATTAGAGGGTCTCCTGGACAGTTTGAGCACACTGCTAAACTTATGTGGCTTAGACCACTTTGGACCACCTCAGACCACTTTGGACCGCCTCAGACCGCCTCAGACACTGAACAACTCAGACTGCTTTACACCACCTCAGACCACCTCAGACCACGTCAAACCACTTTAGGACCACCTCAGACCGTTTTAGACCACCTCAGACCACCTCAAACCACTTCAGACCAGACCACCTCCGACCACCTCAAACCACCTCAGACCACCTCCCAATGTGGTTTAAGGATCCAATCTCGAATGTGTCCTTCTCCACTGATGGCCGTCCACCTCTGACCAGATCACTCAGGAGCAGGCCCTATGACATCATCATCTGACTTCCTGTCTGTTGCTTGTGGAAGCTGACACACACACACCCACACCCACACCCACACGTCACCCTCCTCACCTTTGACCTGTCTTCCAGCCGGTGCGCCTGGCTCCTCAGAGAGAGTTCATCAAGTCCCTGATGGGGATCGGGAAGCGTCTGGCCACTCTTCCCACCAAAGAGCAGAAGACTCAGCGTCTGATCTCAGAGCTGTCGCTGCTCAACCACAAGCTGCCGGCGCGCGTCTGGCTTCCCACCGCCGCCTTCGACCACCACGTGGTGCGCGTGCCGCACACGCAGGCCGTGGTGCTCAACTCCAAGGACAAGGTGGGTGTGGCTACCCCTGACCTCTGACCCCGGACCCTGACCTGACCCCCGCCACCTCTGACCCCGCAGGCTCCCTACCTGATCTACGTAGAAGTCCTGGAGTGCGACAACTTTGAGACGTCCAGCGTTCCCACCCGGATCCCGGAGAACCGGATCAGGAGCACGCGCTCGGTGGAGAACCTGCCCGACTGCGGCATGACGGCCGAGCAGCGAGCAGGAAGCTTCTCCACCGTCCCCAACTACGACAACGACGAGGAGGCGTGGTCAGTGGACGACATCGGAGAGCTGCAGGTGGAGGTGAGAGGGCGTCGGGGGCGGAGCCCTCAGCTGGCCACTCCCACTCCTAACCCTGTTCCTCCCTGCAGCTCCCAGAAATCCACACCAACAGCTGTGACAACATCAGCCAGTTCTCGGTGGACAGCATCACCAGCTTGGAGAGCAAAGAACCCGTCTTCATCGCCGCCGGGGACATCAGGTATGCCCCGCCGCCGCCCGGGCGCCATGGCGACCGTGGTGGTTCTGATAATGTTTGTGTGTTCAGGCGCCGTCTGTCAGAGCAGCTGGCGCAGACGCCAACCACCTTCAAACACGACCCGGAGGACCCGTCCGCCGTGGCGCTGAAGGAGCCCTGGGAGGAGAAAGTGCGGTAGGTGATGGGACAGAACCACCGAGTGCAGGTGCTCATCCACTGCAGATGATTCAAACTGTGCTTCTGGTTGTTGTGGTTGTGGTTGTTGTGGTCCTGGTCCTGGTCCTGGTCGTGACCCGGCAGGAGGATCCGGGAGGCGTCTCCGTACGGTCACCTCCCTCACTGGCGCCTCCTCTCCGTCATCGTCAAATGCGGGGACGACCTGAGGCAGGAGCTGCTGGCCTTCCAGGTGCTGAAGCAGCTGAAGGTAACGCCGTGACATCACCGCCGTGACATCACCGCCGTGATGTCACAGCTCTGAGCCATGTGACCTCTGACCCCTGCAGTCTATCTGGGAGGGGGAGCGAGTCCCTCTGTGGATCAAACCCTACAAGATCCTGGTGCTGTCGTGCGACAGCGGGATGATCGAGCCGGTGGTGAACGCCGTGTCGCTGCACCAGGTGAAGAAGCACAGCCAGCTGTCGCTGCTGGACTACCTGCTGCAGGAGCACGGCGCGCCCACCTCCGAGTTCTTCCTCAGCGCTCAGAGGAACTTTGTGCAGAGCTGCGCCGGCTACAGCCTCATCTGCTACCTGCTGCAGGTCAAAGACAGGTCGGCCTGCCGCCGTTCCACCCCCGCCGCCACCGCACACTTCCTGTCAGCGCACCGCTCACTTCCTCCGCTCCTTCCTGTTTCCCACAGGCATAACGGGAACATCCTGCTGGACGCTGAAGGTCACATCATCCACATCGACTTCGGCTTCATCCTCTCCAGCTCGCCCAAGAACCTCGGCTTCGAAACCTCCGCCTTCAAACTCACCGCAGAGTTTGTGGACGTGAGTGTGGCAGCCAGCTGTGATGACATCATCGCTCCTCCATGGCACGTGACACTGTGTGTCTGTGTGTGTGTGTGTGTGTCAGGTGATGGGCGGGCCTGATGGAGACATGTTCAACTACTATAAGATGCTGATGCTTCAAGGTTTGATTGCAGCCAGGAAGCACATGGACCGAGTTCTGCAGATTGTGGAGATAATGCAACAAGGTACTCATACACACACACACACACACACACACACACACACACACACACAGTCTGACCCCCTCCCCCCCTCCCCCACCTCGTGTGCTGCAGGCTCCCAGCTGCCCTGCTTCCACGGATCCTCCACCCTTCGCGCTCTGAAGGAACGTTTCCACATGAACCTGACGGAGGAGCAGCTGCAGCTGCTGGTGGAGCAGCTGGTGGACGGATCCATGCGCTCGCTCACCACCAAGCTCTACGACGGCTTCCAGTACCTCACCAACGGCATCATGTGACCCGTGTGTGTGTGTGTGTGTGTGTGTGTGTGTGTGTGTGTGTGTGTGTGTGTGTGTGTGTGTGTGTGTGTGTTCAAAACTTTTAAAACTGGATCGTTTGTTGTCTTTGTTTTTCGATTTCATCCCTTTGTTCTTTCTCTCTTTTGTCTGTGGAAGAATGGATTTCTTCTTCATTTCGTCATTTTTCTCTTCTTTATTTCCATAATTGGACCCCGCCCTCTCATTGGCTGCTCAGCTGGACTCTTAGCCAATCAGAGAGCCGCTCAGATTAGTTGTGGGGAAAGAACAGGGACCACAAAAGAAGCCGTTTGTCCTCCAAATGTCACAATAAAAGTCTGACCTCTGCAGGCTGACCAACATCAGCTGTTTCCTGTCTCAGCATGTGTTGTCGCGTGACATCAGAGAAGGTGGATGAATCTGATTGGTCCATTCAAACAGAGGCGAAGCAAAATCAAACAAACCAGCTAATCTATCAGGTGGTCGCCTGTTAGCCCAGCCCCTCAATTTCCTGATGATGTTAGCGCCGCCCCCAGCTCTGACACCTTTTACTTTTTTTCCCACACAGAGGCTCCATGTTGGAGGTTCTGGTTCTGGTGGTGGTTCAGAGAAATGTCCTGGTTTGGCTTTATCAAACAGGAAGTCAGTGTGTTCCTTCCTGTACCATCATAACTTGAGGTTTTTTTTGCTTTTCTATAACAATGGGTCATCTTTGTGCACGTGGTCAGAGAGCGGCTGGAGGCCACGCCCCAAATCCCCAGAGAGGAGGAGAGCACAACCAGCAGCTGCAGACGAAGGCGCCAGCGAAGGCCGATGATTGGTCGATCGTGATTCCAGTTACCAATGGTTACTATGACGATAACTAGGGCTGCACTGATACGATTCCGGTATTGGTCCGATACCCATTTAATGCCTGCACACACTCAGCTGATGTGATCACGGCCATGAGGACATCATGGAACATCAGCCCGTACGTCAGGAGGCAGCGCGGACTGTCAATCAATGTCACCTGCTGTTGTGCAAACGGAACAGACAACAGGTGGAAATCAGGCGATTAACGAGACCTCCTGAAAAGGGATGGTTTTTCAGGTGGAGGCCGCAGTCTCTCTGTCCTCGTCCTCTGGTTGATTTTTGATTTTTGAGTTTTGCATCTTGCCAGCGTTCCATCACTAGAGAAAGAATGAGGCGGCGTCTGCAAAACACACAAGATCGTGCTGCTCATCAACACTGAGGCAAGAAGGTTTGCTGTGTCTCCCCGCACCATTTCAAGAGCATGAAGGAGATACCATGAGACGTGGACACGGATGCAGGAGGACAACAAGCCAGCAGCAGGACCGTTATCTGGTTCTTTGTGCGAGGAGGAGCAGGAGGAAGAGGAGGAGCAGGAGCACTGCCAGTCCTCCAGAACCAATTCCAGCAGCCACGGATGTGCACGTTTCTGCTCAAACTGAAGAACAGACTCCATGAGGGTGGTCTTCATCCACAGGTGGGGTCTGTGCTCGCAGCCCTAGTGGAGTTTGCCAGAGAAGACCAGGGTTGGCAGCTCCCTGTGCTCTTCACCAAGGAAAGCAATTTCACATGTGACGGACGTGACAGAGTCTGGAGACGGCGAGGAGAACGTTCCGCTGCCCTCAACATTCTCCAGCATGACCGCTTTGGCGGTGGGTCAGTGATGGTCTGGGTGGGGGGGGCTTATCCCTGGAGGTCCGCACAGACCTCCACGAGCACGACAGGGCTTCCATGACTGCGATCAGGTACCGGGATGAGATCCTCAAACCATTGTCAGACCACATGCTGGTGCAGCGGCCCTGGGTTCCTTCTCATGCATGACGACCTCGACCTCATGTAGCTCATGTAGCCTGCATGTGGAAGCCACACACACACACACACACACTACTGAGCCTCATTTTGAATTATTTGGGAATTTCCACAGAAGTTGGGTCACCTTGTGATACTGTGATTTCTCCACTTTTACTGTATTTTCCATCTGATTCTGAATCTGTATTATCCATTGTTTTATTCTTTTTACTGTACTAATGTTCAGTACTTTCCTTCTGTGGATCCTTCTCATCTCCACACACTCCACTATCTCCTGAATAAAGATTTTCAGCTTGATGCCAAACGCAGCTCACTGCCACAACTCAGAACAGGTTAGTGTAAGAAATACTGGCCATGCCGAAGCCATATTTGGTTGTGTGGCCACGCCCCCCCGCCATGTCTGATGGAACAGAGATCAGAAATCAGAGCTGCTTCAACATGCAGGGTTTCATTTCCAGAGGTCAAAGGTCGCAATGTCTGAGTTCACTCACAGCCGATCACTTGCCCCTTGAAGAATCAATGGAAAGGCTGAGAACCTGCAGTGGTTGCGATGTCCGACAGCAGGGGGCAGCAGAGCTCCACCTGCGTCTCTCTCTCAGACTCCTTTACCCAGAATTCCGTGGGGGTGGGGCCTCACCTGCCCACACCTGCAGGGAGTTGAGACTTGAGAGTGGAGGAGGAAGACGGGCAGGGAGGAAGTGAAAATGTCTCTTGGGACAGAATCTGTCTGAGCCGGGGGGGTCTGAATAGAACCAGAACAACCTGAGTTGATCCTTTATCTTCTGCTGGTTTCATCTGGACCGACCAGACCAGACCAGACCAGACTGGACCACTGAAGGTTTCTCAACAGCTGAAGCAGGAAGTTCCACAGGAGACAACATGGTGAGTGAGACGCCATCTACTGCTCCTCTGACTCTGGTCCCGTTTCTTCTCTGGCTTTCCTCCATTCAGCTTTTGAAAACCTCTAACCAGAGGAGGTCCAGCTTTCAGAGGTTCTGGGGCTCCAGTTTTCTTCGGGAACTTTTCAAAGCTGCAGAAATCAGCTAATTCTGAAAATAAATTGTGAAAAACAGGAAACAAATCAGCTGCAAGTGATGAATCATCTGATCAAAGTCAAACAAACCAGAACCACCTCGCCATCAAGATACGAAATTTGCTCCTCACTTTTTAAAATGAGGGAATATTTGTCCACGTCGTTCCCATGGAAACACCCTTCTTCGCATTTTATTCAGTTAGAGAGCCTTTCACAATAAGAGCATAGGAAGTTGGCAGAGATGAACCATATAATGTTGATAAAATCCCAAAACCTGGGAAACCACATGCACACACACACACAAAGCAGGACCTTTCAACTCCGCTCTGAGGGCGTGTCCTCACAAACACTGACAGACGGCAACATGCAGCGTCCTGCTGAACGACATGAAGCCACAGGACAGAGGAATGCTGGGAATTCAGGACATGCGCACACACACACACTAGGATTTTTCTCTTATCTTACCTCATGTTCTATACCTGAAGAGTTTGACCTTTGACCTCAAAGCTCCAAAAGAAGCTGTTTGGAGAAAAATGTTGCAACTGCAGCACAAAGATCCTCTATTACAGGAAGATCTTCTTTGAGCTGTAAATGCACTTCCTGTCTGCTCTGTGTGTGTGTGTGTGTGTGTCTCTGTCTCCTGACTGGTGTCAGAAGGGACGTTTGATGACCTGCTGCTTGGACAAAGGTCGACCTCCAGAGGTCATGACCTGTTGGAGATGGCTCCCTGTTGTTTCACACTTGCGAAGATGCTTTAAGAGCTTTAGATGACCGAGAACCTGCCTGTGTGTGTTTGCTCCGCCCACCAGGGGAGTAAGGAGCGCTACCATTGGCAGGCTCAGAACGTGAAGGTTAGCGGCGTGGACGACATGGTGCTGCTGGCAAAGGTCAACGAGGACGCCATCACCGACAACCTCAGGAAGAGATACATGGACGACTACATCTTTGTATCCTCACACGCTGATCCTGCTCCTGCTCCTGATGTCTGGTTTCAGCTGTGATTCATCCTTGACCCAGTTTTGTCAGACCTACATCGGTCCGGTTCTGATCTCAGTGAATCCATTTAAACAACTTCCATATTTTTCTGAGAGAGAAGTGGAGCTTTACCAGGCAGCTGTACGACACACACACACACACACACACACACACACACACACACACAACTGTACTCCAGTATTTGTGTACTTGTACTGTGTTACCCCCCCCAGGCTCAGTATGAGAACCCCCCCCACATCTATGCCCTGGCTGATAACATGTATCGCAACATGATGATTGACAGCGAGAACCAGTGTGTCATCATCAGGTAGGCGGGACTTTGATTGTGACCAGCAGGAAGGTCTGTCCTATTTCTGTGTTTTGTGTCTCCTCGTCCCCTCCGTCCTCCAGCTTGTGACCCAGAAACTGGTCCCAGCTCTCAGTCTGCGTGATGAAGGAGTGATGATGTTTGGTGCCGTGGCGGCGGTGGCACTGCTGTTGTTGTTGGTCGTGACTTCCTGTTGGATCTTCTGTCTGCCTCCTCAGCGGTGAGAGCGGCGCCGGGAAAACTGTTGCTGCCAAGTACATCATGAGCTACGTGTCCAAAGTGTCAGGAGGGGGAGACAAAGTTCAGGTCAGGACTTGGAGTACTGCAGTCATCGTAGTAGTAGTAGTAGTAGTAGTAGTAGTAGTAGTAGTAGTCGTGGTGTTGCTGGTGTGATGGTCCTGAGGTGTTGGTTGTGTCAGCAGCAGGTCAAAGACATCATCCTGCAGTCCAACCCTCTGCTGGAGGCCTTCGGCAACGCCAAGACGGTCCGCAACAACAACTCCAGCCGCTTCGTGAGTAGCTCCGCCCCCTGGCAGCGTGTAAACCTGAGTAGACAAGTACACCCATCAGAGTACTGTTTGACCCCGACCACAGGGAAAATACTTTGAGATCCAGTTCGGTCGAGGCGGTGCTCCAGATGGAGGGAAGATCTCCAACTTCCTGCTGGAGAAGAGTCGAGTGGTTTCCCAAAACACTGGAGAGCGCAACTTCCACATCTACTACCAGGTACTTCAGTATCTGCAGTATCTGCAGTACCTGCTCCCTCCCAGATACTCTGAGGGGCAGGACGCTGTGCTGCTTTAGCTTCCTTTGGCGTGTCATGATTGGACTTCAGATGTCCTCTAACCTGTGACCTTTGACCTTCTCAGCTGCTGGATGGGGCCAGCAGTGAGCAGAGAGAGAACCTCGGGGTCACGACCCCCGACTACTACAACTATCTCAACCAATCAGGGACCTTCACAGTGGAGGACGTCAACGATAAGAAGGAATTCACTGATACTATGGTCTGCCTGTCTGTCTGTGCTAGCTCTGACCTGTCTGTGTGTGACCTGTCTGTCTGTCTGTTTGTGCTGGCTCTGACCTGTCTGTCTGTCTGTGACCTGTCTGTCTGGCAGGGGGCCATGTCTGTGGTGGGCCTGTCTGTGGAGGAGCAGGACTCGGTTCTTCAGCTGGTTGCAGGGATCCTTCACCTGGGGAACATCAGCTTCAGGGAGGAGAACAACTACGCTGTGGTGGAGAGTCAGGACTGTGAGTGGCTTCAGCATGCCGCCGCTGGACACACACGCACACACACACACACACACCTACCTGCTGTGATGTGTGTGTGTGTGTGTGTGTGTGTGTGTGTGTGTGTGTGTGTGTGTGTGTGTGTGTGTGTGTGTGTGTGTGTGTGTGTGTGTGTGTGTCAGTCCTGGCCTTCCCTGCCTTCCTGCTGGGTATCCCTCAGGACGGGCTGTGCAGCAAGCTGACCAGCAGGGTGATGGACAGCCGCTGGGGCGGCCGCAGCGAGTCCATCTCCGTCACCCTCAACACGGAGCAGTCCTGCTTCTCCAGAGACGCGCTGGCCAAGGCGCTCTACAGCCGCCTCTTCGACTTCCTCGTAGACGTCAGTGCACTTCCTCTCCTGCCTTCCTTCCACTCATGACTGAGTGGGGCGAGTAACAGGTGATTCTGTGTGTGTGTGTGTGTGTGTGTGTGTGTGTGTGTCAGTGTGTCAACAAAGCTATACAGAAGGACCAAGAGGACTTCAATATAGGAGTGCTCGACATCTACGGCTTTGAGATCTTCCAGGTAACAAACACACACAAACACGGTCGGGGGGAGGGTTGATCGGTTGGTCGGGGGGGCGATTGGTGATTGGTTTGTTATATCTGCTCTTTCTTTTTCTCCATCAGCAAAACGGCTTTGAGCAGTTCTGCATTAACTTTGTCAACGAGAAACTGCAGCAGATTTTCATCGAGCTCACACTGAAGGCAGAACAGGTGACGCATGACATCATCATGACATCAGTGTTAGTAAGAAGTAAAAGTATGTGATTTGGAAAGCAGCCTTGGTTTGGGCTGAACATGAGGACCAGGAGGGTCAGCCTCCATCCTGTCTGCCCTTTCACAATAAGAGGCGTGTGTCTGCAGGAGGAGTACGTGAGCGAGGGCATCAGGTGGACGCCCATCGAATACTTCAATAACAAAGTGGTGTGTGACCTCATCGAATCCAAACTGGTGAGTCGTCCAATCACAGCCCCTCCGAGGATGTCACAGCCCAAACCGGGCTTGAGAGGAAGCTGTCTTCTCTTCTTCACTTCTGGTGTTTTGCATTTCCCAGAATCCTCCTGGCATCATGAGCATCCTGGACGACGTGTGCGCCACCATGCACGCCAAAGGTGAGGGGGCGGACCAGACGCTGGTGCAGAAGCTGCAGGGGCAGGTCGGGTCACATGACCACTTCAGCAGCTGGAACCGAGGATTCATCATCCACCACTACGCCGGAAAGGTACCACACACACCTGTCTGTCTGCCTGCCTGTCTGTCTAACAGTCCATCACTGTACACGTCTCACCTGTTCAGGTCTCGTATGATGTCAGTGGTTTCTGCGAGAGGAACCGAGACGTGTTGTTTAACGACATCATCGAGCTGATGCAGAGCAGCGAGTTGTGAGTTCCGAGTGTTTATGTTTGTCTGCTGACCTCTGATGACCTCACGGTAACTGTGTGTGTGTGTGTGTGTGTGTGTGTGTAGTCCATTCATTAAGGCCATGTTTCCTGAAAACCTGGAGGCAGAGAAGAGAGGGAGACCCTCCACTGCCAGCAGCAAGATCAAGGTGAGCCAGAGGGGACTCTGAGGACCAGCAGCTCCAGAGTCTGACCTCCACCGGTTCACTTCTGAGGGACGACAGGTGCATCTCAAAGCCTGCAGAGATGAGCAGGTAACGCCCAGGTCCTCCTTCCTCTGCAGAAACAAGCCAACAGTCTGGTGCAGACCCTGATGAGGTGCACCCCCCACTACATCCGCTGCATCAAACCCAACGAGACCAAACGCCCGCGGGACTGGGAGGAGAACCGCGTCAGACACCAGGTGGAGTACCTGGGCCTCCGCGAGAACATCCGGGTCCGCCGAGCAGGATATGCGTACCGCCGAATCTTCCAAAAGTTCCTGCAAAGGTCAGAGGTCACACGTGGTAAGCGCCCACACAGAGCAGCGCTGCATGAGCACGGCTGATGTGGGTGATGCTGGGCTGCAGGTACGCCATCCTGAGCAGGGAGACCTGGCCCAGCTGGAGGGGGGAGGAGCAAAAGGGAGTTCTGCACCTGCTCAGCACCGTCAACATGGATCAGGATCAGTTCCAGCTGGGCAAGACCAAGGTCTTCATCAAAGCTCCAGAGTCGGTATGGAACACACATGGGAAGTTTGAGGTCTGGTTTACATACGTGTCCACCAGAACGACAACCAGAACCACAACCACAACCACAACCACAGGAAGGTCTGGGTAGGTCGTGACCTGCGCTCAATCTCCTCTGCAGCTCTTCCTGTTGGAGGAGATGAGGGAGAGGAAGTATAACGGTTACGCTCGAGTCATCCAGAAGGCGTGGCGCAAACACATCGCTGTGCGCAAGTACGTGAAGATGCGTGAGGAAGGTAGGACCTTCATCATCATCATCATCATCATCATCATCATCGCCGCCGCTACCACCTTCTCTCCTCCCTCCACAATCACTTTCCCGACCTTTCAGCCTCAGACATCCTGCTGAACAAGAAGGAGCGCCGGAGAAACAGCCTCAACAGGAACTTTGTGGGCGACTACATCGGGACAGACAACCACCCCGAGATCCGGCAGTTTGTGGGTCGCAGGGAGAGGATCGACTTCGCTGACGTGGTGGTGAAATTCGACCGCAGATTCCGGGTAAAGACCACAGAGTGTAGGAGCCTCCAAGGCACCTGAACCCTGTCCTGGTCTCGGTAACGTCAGTCCACAGTCCACTGTCATAACATAAGACTTGTGCCGCAAATTCGGCAGCCTTGAGCTTGACTGAGTCCAATGGCGGCTCTCAGACGGCTTCCTTTGAGGTCTGGAGAATCATCTGGACTGATGGCAGCTTTGAAGATCTGACTGTTTGCCTCCAACTTCAGTTCCTGGTTGTTTTGTTCCCTTACAGATGGTGAAACGCGATTTCATCCTGACCCCAAAGTTCCTGTACCTGATTGGTCGAGAGAAGGTGAAGCAGGGTCCAGATAAAGGTCAGATCCAGGAAGTTCTCAAGAGGAAGATTGAGCTGAACCAGATCCAGTCTGTCTCTCTGAGGTACGACACCAGAGGTAAAAGCAGAACTGGACCTGCAAACTCGACCAGCACCAAAACTAGAATCGTTGCTTAGAATGAGATCTAGAACCCAAGCTGGAGCTGAAAGTGCTGTAGAACATCAAATACCACTCCAACATGTCTGGACCTTGGATGGGGACTTGGGCTAGACCTAGACCTAGAACTAGAGATGGTGCTACCACAATAGAAACCAGAATCACATCAAACTGGTGGTGAAACTAGAGTCAGGACCAACAGTCAGAGAAGCCATCTGATCAGAGAGGGTGGGCTCTGGAGATGGAGGATGACACCAAGATTCAGACCAAAAGAACCAGAACATGAACAAATCCCAGATCCACAGGTAGACCCAGAACTAACAAGGAAACCTGTGAAATCTTTCACAGGTTTCCTATCTATTTTCTTCTCCCACCTGCCCGATTGGTCGTTTCTCCGTAAATACGTCAAGTAAACCTGAGGACACGTAGACCTTATGAAGACATGCAGATCTGAGGACATGTAGACCTGAAGACATGTAGACCTAAGGACATGTAGACCTGAAGACCTTATGTAGACCTAAGGACATGTAGACCTGAAGACCTTATGAAGACATGCGGACACGTGCAGACATGTAGACCTTAGACCTGCATCATGTCCACCCCATTTAACCTGGCTGCCCCCCTATGTCTCTCCACAGCACTCTGCAGGACGACATCTTCATCATCCACCAGGACGAGTACGACAGCGTCCTCCAGAGCGTCTTTAAGACCGAGTTCCTCAGCCTGCTGGTCAAACGCTATGAGGACAAAGTTGACAAGAAGCTGCCCATCAAGTTCAACAACCTGTCAGTGTTTGTCCTCCAGCTCAGCTCATCACAAACATCAGCCCTAACTTACCCAGCATGCATTTGTCTCCACTGCTGACGGTGGAGTCCAGATACTGAGACGCTAAACCAGACATCCTCAGGACATGAAGGTCTCCATCCATCTCCTCTGTCTCTCTCTCTCTCTCCAGTCTGGAGTTCAAAGTGAAGAAGGGGAGCTGGGGTCCATTCAGCTCCTCGGGCTCCAGGCAGATCCAGTTCCAGCTGGCTCAGGGAGACGAGGCAGTCCTGAAGCCCAGTGGGAAGGTCCTGCAGGTCTCTATAGGACCTGGTCTGCCCAAGAACTCCCGTAAGTTCATAGCCAAATCCCTCACCATCAGTCGGACCGCAGCTTCCTGTGAGCTCCTCGCCTCTGCTCTCCTTTCAGGACCGACCAGAAGGGACAACCGCAAAAGTCTCTACAGAAGCAGCCAGAGTCCGACCTCCAACCAGCACCTCCCAGGCACGGCAAAACCACCTAGACCAGACTCTCCACTGAGGAGCCACTCCTTGTGCTGGTTTTGGTTTTCTGAACTTTGTGGTTTCTCCCCCCCCCCCCCTGCAGCACCTCACTCCAGAGGGGGCGGAGCTCAGCGAGGAGCGTCCTCGTCCTCTCGAGGGTCCCTCCTCAGGCAGCAGTCCAGCATGGAGCAGCCCAGTCTGCCGCGCCTGCAGGGCCAGCGCCGCCCCAACGCCCGCCAGCCCCAACACCAACACCAGGACCAGGACCGGGACCAGGACCAGGACCTGGCCTTCATGGGGGTCCCTGAGCAGGGGGCTGCTGGGTGAGAGCACTGGACAGTAGAAGGAATCCAGCCACCAGTAACCCCAGTAACCACCCAGTCCAGCCTCACCTCCGTCTCTCCGTGCTCTTCGCCTGCAGGCTGCAGCGGCGCCGCTCCAAGGAGGTCAGGCCGCTTCCTGGAGCAGGTCGGCCCAAACCGGCGCCCAAACCCAAACCTCGCTCGCCGCAGTGCAGAGCTCTGTACGCCTACGACGCCCAGGACACCGACGAGCTCAGCTTCAACGCCGATGACGTCATCGACATCCTCACTGAAGGTGACACACCGCCGCTCACGCTCGCCACTCACGCTCGCCACTCACGTCTCCACCTTTCATGCTGCCGTTCACGCTCGCTGCCGCCGCTGAGCTGCTCGTGTTTCTGCACTGAAGCTCAGGGTCACGGCGAGGTCACACGGTCTGACTCCTCCCTCTCTTGGCAGACGCGTCGGGCTGGTGGTTCGGCCGGCTGCGGGGCAGAGAGGGGATGTTTCCTGGCAATTACGTGGAGAAGATCTAGGCCTCCTCCCAGGGGTCGAAGGTCACATGCCTGCGTGTAGAGGCAGAGGTCATCGGAGCGCCCATCATCAGCTGAGATGTGTTTTTTAAATTCCAGAGTCGTCATCGTAAAGCCGATGTTTGTCAGCTGTCAGTCAAGAAGTCAAAGGTCACATGACACTGCTGTGGCCCGTTCACAGGTTCCTGTAAATGTCTGTGTGCTCATCTCTGCATCGGTGTTACCATGGAAACCTGCCAGAACCTCAGCGTGAAGCCTGCGCAACTCCTCCGGCCGAAGCTCCTCCTGCTCAGACGGGACCAAACGCCGGCCAGA
Source organism: Mullus surmuletus (assembly GCA_903171835.1). Classification (NCBI taxonomy): domain Eukaryota; kingdom Metazoa; phylum Chordata; class Actinopteri; order Syngnathiformes; family Mullidae; genus Mullus; species Mullus surmuletus. The sequence continues at coordinate 139,086 of CAESWR010001067.1, read as the reverse complement.
GGCAACAAAAGCATTTCTGACTCAGCCGTTTTAGTTGTGGATTTTAGAGGAAGTGAAGATTTTTCAGGTGACCTTTTGGCCTTTGTGACTTTGATAAAAAGATGTTTCTGTGAAATGAGCGTGAAATGAGCTGGTCCAGTTGGAACAGCCAATAAAATCACATTTCATCATCAACCGGACCAACAGCTGATCAGTCATCGGTTTCATTCGGAAGGTTCCAGTTTCTCACACAGATTCATAATTCAGAATAAAAAGATTCAGTCACCACAGCAGCAGTGACGTCACTACTGTTTACATCTGTGAGGTTTTGGGTTTTTTTCAAGCTTGATCCTGTGACAAGGAGTGACGTTTGTGATGCGGAAGCAGCATCTGCAGCTTTAAGGCGCGACAAACCCAGCACACTACATTTCCCAGGATTCCAAGCCGCCAGACTGGTGATGCGTTCAGGCGCAGTTTGTAGCGTTTCTGTTTAATCAAAAACTAAGCTGAAGCTCATCAACGTTTGGATTTAAACCGGAACGATGACGTCATCACACCAAGCTGAAACTCGACTGTTTTGTGACTGAACCCCCCCCCCATATCTTATCGATGTGACATTTTCAACATACTGGTTCGTTTGCTTGAATGTCATCAATAATCACAGTGATTAATTTCCTGCATAAAAGCAGATGCATTTCTTTGAAGCTCACAGACGCTCGGAAGAAAGAAAGGAAGGAAGGAAGAAGGAAGAAAGAAAGGAAGGAAGGAAGAAGGAAGGAAGGAAGAAAGGAAGGAAGAAGGAAGGAAGGAAGAAATGATCGCGCGGCAGATTTCCACAGCGGACCGGAAAGCGTCATGACCTTTTACCCGCCCGCGTCCACAGTCATGCGTTCGGCTCCTCGGTAACGTGTCAGACTGCAGCTCGCGGATCCGCCGTTAACGACCGACCGGAGATTAACGGCACAGCGCGCGCACAGCGGGACCGTCAGCTTTTACCGGGAACCGAAATGGACACGTTTTTATCGCGCTGCCGACAAGCCGTGCAGGTACACACACACACACACACTCTCTCTGTCTCACAC
>CAESWR010001067.1:98367-109006 GCA_903171835.1 Mullus surmuletus | reverse complement strand
TAATGATACAGATGACAGCAGGTCAGAGGTCATGGAATCTGGTAATGTGGTTTGTGGGCGTGGTTTTGAAGTGTGGTTGTGTGACGTCGGCTTCTGCGTCTCGGGCTCCAGGACGCTCGCCATCACTCGCATCGCCTCTGACGACGAGGCCATCTACCAGTGCATTGCTGAGAACAGTGCCGGCACCAACCAGGCCAGTGCCCGTCTGGCCATCAGCCAGGGCGCCGAACTGCCCGAGCCGCCCACCGGCCTCCAGGCCACGCCCCTCAGCTCCAGCAGCCTGCAGCTGAGATGGGACCAGCCGCCCGACCACGTCAGCCAGAACATCATCGGATACGTCCTGCACATCCGACGCCTCGGCGGTGAGCACCACTGAAAGCAGATCACCATAGACCAGGACATATGAGACCAGATTCTATAAAACCAGATGTCATGAGACCACAACATATGAGACTCTCGAAAAATCAGATCTCATGAGACCAGAACACATGGGCCAGAACACGAGACCAGATTATATAAAACCAGATCTCATGAGATCCCAACACATGAGACCATAGAAGACCGGATCTCATGAGACCAGAACACATGAGACCATAAAAGACCAGATCTCATGAGACCAGAACACATGAGACCAAATTATGTAAAACCGGATTTCATGAGACCAGAACACATGAGACCAGATTATATAAAACCAGATCTCATGAGACCAGAACACATGAGACCAGATTATATAAAACCAGATCTCATGAGATCCCAACACATGAGACCTTAGAAGATCAGATCTCATGAGACCACAACACGAGACCAGATTATATAAAAGACCAGATCTCATGAGGCCAGAACACATGAGACCATAAAAGACCAGACCTTATGAGACCACAACACATGAGACCAGATTATATAAAACCAGATCTCATGAGATCCCAACACATGAGACCATAGAAGACCGGATCTCATGAGACCAGAACACATGAGACCATAAAAGACCAGATCTCATGAGACCAGAACACATGAGACCAAATTATGTAAAACCGGATTTCATGAGACCAGAACCCATGAGACCAGATTATATAAAACCAGATCTCATGAGACCAGAACACATGAGACCAGATTATATAAAACCAGATCTCATGAGATCCCAACACATGAGACCTTAGAAGACCAGATCTCATGAGACCACAACACGAGACCAGATTATATAAAAGACCAGATCTCATGAGGCCAGAACACATGAGACCATAAAAGACCAGACCTCATGAGACCACAACACATGGAGCAGGTTATATAAAACCAGATCTCATGAGACCAGAACACATGAGACCAGATTATGTAAAACCAGATTTTATGAGACCACAACACATGAGACCAGATTCTATAAAACCAGATCTCATGAAACCAGGACAGAACTGCAATGAATAAACTCCCTAAGGGAAAATATAGCTGACCTCTGACCTCGGACCCCCAGAGCCTGACAGTGCTGAGCTGCAGGAGGCCGTCAGCAAGACCACGTTCAGACACGAGTTCTCCAACCTGGAAGCTGCTACCACCTACTCGGTCTACCTGAAGGCCTACTCTGCTCTGGGAGGAAGTCAGCAGTCCAGCACCATCACCTCCACTACACTAGGGGGCGGTACGTCTCCTGCCAGCTGATCCATGTATCACCAGAGCGGACATCACTTTCAGCCATTATTTTAGGTAATGATCTGTCTGTCTGTTTGTCCCACAGTTCCCAGTTCTCCCAGTTTCTTCACAAAGGTGCTGAATCAGACAGCCATGCAGGTGTACTGGGAGCTGCCCAGTAAACCAGGGAAGGTGGAGGGTTTCAGGCTGGAGTTCCGTGGTGTTTCCAGCCCTGATCTTCAGGGGCAGCAGACCTTCCCAGGACACATCAACACTCACACCATCTCCCACTTAGGTCAGTGAGGCCCCTCAGAGGGGCCGCCTTCTCTGATTGGTCCAAATCACCTCGTCAGAAGGCTCTCTTATATTAACATAGGGTCCATGGCAACCACGGATATTCAAATTCTTTTCCAAAAATGAAAAGCACGTAAATGAATGAAAATACTGACGGGCGTCCGTTAGCCGTTAGCTGCACAGCGTCACACTGCAGAAGATTAAGATCTATCTTCTGACCATGCACACATCACAGCTCATTGTCTGCCCGAAAATCATTCTTCAGCAAGCTTGATATCGCTCCGTGATTGATTGAAAGGAGGGAGGCAGCTGATTGGCTACAGACAGCTCTGTTGGAAAAATGCATTTGCACAAAAAACCCCCAAAAACTCCCAGTGCCACGATACTGAGACACAGGAAGGCTCCTGATTGGCTGTGTGTGCACTCAGGAAGGTGTGATGTGGAACATGACAGGTGTGTGTTCCTGAGTACTCATGGAGGCTAACAGAGGCTAACAGAGGCTAACACTGGCTAATGTCTATAACTATTGAAGTGGAGTTTGAGGAATGTCTTCTGGGTTCCATCCATTAGAACCTGGTACCGTCTATGAGATCCAGCTGGTGGCCTTCAATGGAAATGGGGACAGTCCAGCCAACCGCCGCCTGGTGTCTCTGGCAGAAGGAGGAAAAGATGCAGCAGGTAAGACTGGTGGTATGGGTGTGAGTGATTTGATAGAACTTCATTCTAGTCAGAGACAAGCGGCGGCAGCAGCAGCTGTGTTTTGTTTGTGAGTGTGTGACGTGCAGATGTGTCTCCCCAGAAGCTCCCAGCTGCAACTGTGATCCGTCTGAAGGTTCCATGTCAACCCTGCTGCTCGGCCTCCACAGTGGCCTGGCCTGCGTCCTTTGCTGCCTCCTGGTGGTCCTGCTGGGGTATAGACGCAGGTGAGAACTTCATCTTCCTCATCTTAAACTTCTCGCTCTGGTCCTAGTCAAGAACCCACACAGATACCAGTCCCCCTCACACCTGCCCTGTCTGTGTGGGCCGGTCCTACAGCGTGAAACTCCACCTCTCACCCCGTGTCTGCCAGGTCAGACGGAATAATTCATCATCTTCATCATCATCAATATCGTCATCATCATCATCATAATCATCATCACAATCATCATCATCACCATCATCATAATCATAATCATCATCACCATCTTCATCATCATCACCATCACCATCACCATCTTCATCACCACCATCATCATTATCATCATCATCATCATCATCATCATTATCACCATCTTCATCATCATCACCATCACCATCTTCATCACCACCATCATCATTATCATTATCATAATCATCATCACCATCATCATAATCATCATCACCATCCTCATCATCATCACCATCTTCAACACCACCATCATCATCACCATCATCATAATCATCATCACAATCATCCTCACCACCATCAACATCATCATCATCATCATCACCACCATCATCATCATTGTCACCACCATCATAATCATCACCATCTTCATCATCACCATCACCACCAATCATCATCACAATCTTCATCATTACCTTCATCATTACCATCATCATCACCATCATCACCACCATCAATATCATCATCATCATCACAATCATCATCATCATCATAATCATCATCATCACCATCATCAATATCATCATCATCATCACAATCATCACAATCATCATCATTACTACCATCATCATCACTATCATCATCACCATCATCATCACCGCTATCACCATCATCATCTCTATCACCACCGTCATCACCGTCATCACCATCACTCTTCTCTGTTCAGCTTCCTGTGCAGGAAAGCAGCTGATTGGGAGGCTCCCACCACCCTGAATGACGGCAGAGGCCCTAAAATTCTTCCTGAGAGCATCGAGCTCAGCCAGCGATGTGACTCCACCCCTCTTCAAGTGATGGTGATGGTTGAAACTCCGCCCATCCGGGCTGGCGCTGCCACCGGATAACCCCCCCTCCCACAGCCAGCAGACTCCCTCCCAGACCTCCTCATGTCTACCTCTGCAAATGTCTGAGATTGCTGATGAGCCCAGCAGACATCTGAGATCCTTCCTGTTGAAACCAAAACTTTTTTCCTTTACATTTGAGGTCATTTTGACTTTGCCACCATCTGTGCCAAATTTTAGAGACACTGAGGCCTTTTTTCAGCTTGCCTGACTGGAGACCGGGTCCTCAGAGGCCAGACCAGCAAACAGGTGGTCTACTGGTCCTCTGGGGGTCCAGAACCAAAGGGATGTACGACTCCTTCGGTCAGGCGCTGACTGCAGAGCATGCTAACTCTGCATTTGTCTCTCTACGTGAGTTTTTTCCTGGGGACACAGAGGAGGCCGACTGCTGGCTGGGAGCCCCACCCCCTCCCCGTGCCCCGTCCCTTTTGACCCCGCCTCCAAAGAGACCTACCTCAGGCTTACTGCGACTGTGAGCCTCCTGCTACTGCTACTGCCCAAGCCCACCTACCTCAAAACCAAAAGGGTCCACTAGGGCCACTGCCCGAAACCCAACAGAAGCAGGTGACCTTCAGCTGGATCCGAGTCCGCTTCCTCCAGGGGAACCAGAGAAGGACCACGACTCCCCGCCTCCACTGCTGCTGCATCGATGGAAGATCCTCTACCTCAGATCCTCTACCATCCAAAAACAGAGTCCATCGGAACCTGGACGGGAGGTAATGATGATGAAAAGAAACATTGGGTGCGAAACGTCTTCAGCCTTTTTTCGCTCCCTTCTCAATGACATTAGGGACATTTTATTTTGGCGGAGAGCTACTTCCTGTATTGTGCCTGGTCCGTCACGCCCAAACTGACCTCTGACCTCTTGTGTCTTGTGGAGGAGGCACCAAACTTCCAAATATCTTAGAAACCAAGTGAATGCCACCCAAAGAAGTTCAGTTTTCACCTTTTTCAGTTCAAAGTTTGTTTTTGTACTTTGAGTCAACAAACAAAACCAAAAGTTTTAAATTTGTGCTTTTGCTTCTGCTCGTTTTGCTCATGTAGCATCGCGGGAGCATCAATGTCCAAATAAGAAGGATTGAACAACTTTGACCAAAAGCTTCAGTGATTCTGAAACCTGCTGACACTGACCTCTGACCTGCTGACCTTTCGCAGGAACTTGTATTGACAAAGTTCATAGGTTGGCCATTAGTCTCCCTAAAACGTCAAAGGATACTGTGAGACAACTTCGAAGTGTTTGATTAAATTCCAGCTGTTCTTTTTCTAGAACTTTGACTTTGTGTTTCCGTCACCGCGGAACTAGGCCAAAATAAAACCTTATTATTATTATTGTTGATAATAATTATGATGATTTTCATTTCTTCAATTTAATATTGTTTGCTTTTTACTTTTTAGTTAATAATTGAATGAAAAGGTTTGTATAGCTAGAGTGGCGCGCCCTGCTGGCCACATGCTGTAGACACGTAGCAGCTGGAGTGAGCGAAGGCTCCAACCAATGAGAGAAGTCATGCTTTAATCTTCATGTTTCATGTTTATTTTAATTGATGTCAGAAAAAGTAACAAAGTCCCAAAGCTTTAAAGTTTGTGTCCCACCGAGCCGCTGCTCAGTCACGTCCTCTTTCTTCTGTTTAGACCAAATAAAAGTTCAAGTAGAAAAGATGCTTCCTGTTTGATGTTTCTTTGACCCATCATGATGGAGGGAGTGACCGTTGGCCCCGCAGCTGACGTCACTCTCCAGCACCGCGCCGCCCCTGCCGGGTGGCGCCGCCCCTCCGGGTCCGGCGGCAGCAGGCGACAAGGTCGGCCCGGAAAGACGGAGTGTAGAAGCCGTATACCAGCGGGTCACAGCAGGTGTTGAGGTTCCCAAACACAAAGAGGGCGTGGTGCACCGACTCGGGCATGACCTGCAGCATCTCGGGCTGGAACCAGTACCAGATTCCCAGCAGGTAGTACGGAGTCCAGCACACCACGAAGGACGCCACCATCACCACTGTCATCTTCAACGTCTTCATCCGCGCCTTTGGGATCACGTCTGCTCCACTGCGCCGCAGATGTGACTCACCTGCTGAGAGAGGGAAGGGCGGGTCAGCGCCGGGCCCGTCCACGCTGCACCGGGCCTCAGGCCCTGGACCCAGGACCCAGGACCCCGGACCCCGGACCCAGGACCCCAGACCCAGGACCCAGGGCTCGTCCACGCCAAACTGTCCACGCCGGGTTACCTTTGTTCTGGAGGTGTTTGCGGTTGATGTGCAGCAGGATGTGGCCGTAACAGCAGCTCATGGCCAGCAGGGGGAGCACATAGAGCGTGGTGAAGTGCAGCATGTTGTAGAAGGTCTCCTGCCAGCGGCGGCTGAAGCTGCCGTGACTCGCACACTGAGTGAAGTCCACGCCCTCTGCTCGGATCGCCCGGAAGATAAACAGCTGCTGGGTCAGAGAGATCATAGAGGTCAGAGCTTTTGATAGTAAATGACAATCAGAGTGGAGTATTTTTATTGTGCTGTCTCTGGGTGCATGGTGGGAGGGGGGGGGGGGGGTGGCATGGAAAACTTCACGCTGTCAGCGAGGTGGCGACCCGAGCCACCAGCAAGGGGCCTCACCCTTAATCTCCAGCAGCAGAAATTCCTGAGGGGATCAACCAAAGCTTTCTGCAGACCCAACAAGCACGTGATCTTGCCAACAACGGCACGACCAGAGGCCCAGCCACAGGAAAACTCCCTTTCCCAGAGGAAACCCTGGAGCACAGCAGTGCTGACCTGTGGGGATGCGAGCAGCGTGCTGAGGCTCCAGGCCAGCAGCAGCATGTGTCGGTTCCTCCGGTGCGCGCTCAGAGCATCCAGCGGCCGCAGGATGGCGAAGTGACGGTCGAAGCTGATGACGACCAGCACGAAGGCGCCGGCGTGCAGCGCCAGCAGCTTCAGGAAGCACAGCAGCTTACAGAGGGCATCACCCCCGTACCACTGCACCGTCACGTTCCACACCGCGTCCAGGGGCATCACCACGAAGGTCATCATCAGGTCAGCCAACACCAGACTCAGGATTAACGGCCGCAGGTGAGACGCCAGGCGCCGGCCGCGCCCATGCCACACGCTGGCCAACAGGGCCAGATTACTGCAGGTGGCAAAGAGGAAGAGCAGCAGAGTGGCGCCCACACGCACCTGGGCGGCTCTGGTGAAGCTGGGCGCCTCCCAGTCTGGTGGGAGCTGGGAGATGTTGGAAGGGGGAAGGCTTACTGAGCTTGTGGGCGGAGCCAGAGAGGGAGGCCTCGGGATCAAAGCTGACATTCTGCAGAGCAGAGGAAAGCATGTCAGCGCCTGCTAGCTTATTATCTTAGCACCTGTATGGTTCTGTGTTACCTGTCTGTTGTCCTCAGATCGGTGACTCCTGTTCATCTGTCATCTTCTCCATCTGCTCCAACACAGCAAGATCCTGCTCTGAACCCGATCAGAACCTGCTCTGAACAGAAGCAGCTCTCCAACTCCAACCAGCTTCTAACAGATCTGAAGTGAAGCTGTGGAATGTTCAGACACAGCCCACCTTCGACAGAGGGGGCGGGGCTTAGAGAGCTGCCTCCTGAGAACCTGTGAGACTGCTGAGTACAGAGAGACAGAGAGGACACACAGACAGGAAGACAGCGTGAGGCAGAAAGAGACACAGAGACAGACAGACTGAGACAGAAAGAGAGACAGAGTGGACAAGGAGACAGAGTGAGACAGAAAGAGAGACAGAGTGGACAAGGAGACAGAGTGAGACAGAAAGAGAGACAGAGTGGACAAAGAGACAGAGTGAGACAGAAAGAGAGACAGAGTGGACAAAGAGTCAAAAGTTGTTGGTGTAAACGTTTGCAGACAAAGGTGTAGACGTATGAATTTTCTGTCCACGATTTTCTCATAACTACATACTGCAGTGTATCGCTCAGTATCAGTCAGCAACGTCCACTAACCAGTCAGTAACGTTCACTAACACAGTATCAGTCAGCAACATTCACTAACACTCACAGTATCAGTCAGTAACGTTCACTAACACGCTCAATATCAGTCAGCAACGTTCACTAACCAGTCAGTAACGTTCACTAACACAGTTAGTATCAATCAGTAATGTTCACTAACCAGCCAGTAACATTCACTAACACACTCAGAAACGTTCACTAACCAGTCAGTAACGTTCAATAACAGTCAATAACGTTCACTATCACTCACAGTATCAGTCAGTAACGTTCACTAACACTCACAGTATCAGTCAGTAGCGTTCACTAACACTCGCAGTATCAGTCACTAACGTTCACTAACCAGTCAGCAACGTTCACTAACAGTCAGTAACGTTCCCTAACACTCACAGTATCAGTCAGTGACATTCACTAACACTCACAGTATCAGTCAGCAACGTTCACTAACACAGTCAGTAATGTTCACTAACCAGTCAGTAACGTTCACTAACAGTCAGTAACGTTCACTAACAGTCAATAACGTTCACTAACCAGTCAGTAACGTTCACCAACAGTCAGTAACGTTCACTAACACTCACAGTATCAGTCAGTAACGTTCACTAACACAGTCAGTAATGTTCACTAACCAGTCAGTAACGTTCACTAACAGTCAGTAACGTTCACTAACAGTCAATAACGTTCACTAACCAGTCAGTAACGTTCACCAACAGTCAGTAACGTTCACTAACACTCACAGTATCAGTCAGTAACGTTCACTAACACTCACAGTATCCGTCAGTAACGTTCACTAACAGTCAGTAACGTTCACTAACACTCACAGTATCAGTCAGTAACGTTCACTAACACTCAGTAACGTTCACTAACCAGTCAGCAACGTCCACTAACAGTCAGTAACGTTCACTAACACTCACAGTATCAGTGAGTAACGTTCACTAACACTCTCAGTATCAGTCAGTAACGTTCACTAACACTCATAGTATCAGTCAATAAAGTTCACTAACACTCACAGTATCAGCCAGTAACGTTCACTAACACAGTGAGTAACGTTCACTAACAGTCAGTAACGTTCACTGACCAGTCAGTAACGTTCACTAACAGTCAGTAACGTTCACTAACACTCACAGTATCAGTCAGTAACGTTCACTAACACTCAGTAACGTTCACTAACAGTCAGTAACGTTCACTAACACTCACAGTATCAGTCAGTAACGTTCACTAACACTCAGTAACGTTCACTAACCAGTCAGCAACACGTTCACTAACACTCACAGTATCAGTCAATAAAGTTCACTAACACTCACAGTATCAGCCAGTAACGTTCACTAACACAGTGAGTAACGTTCACTAACACAGTGAGTAACGTTCACTAACAGTCAGTAACGTTCACTGACCAGTCAGTAACATTCACTAACACTCACAGTATCAGTCAGTAACGTTCACTAACACAGTCAGTAACGTTCACCAACACTCACAGTATCAGTCAGTAACATTCACTAGACTCAGTATCAGTCAGTAACGTTCACTAACAGTCAGTAACGCTCACTAACACTCACAGTATCAGTCAGTAACGTTCACTAACACAGTCAGTAACGTTCACCAACACTCACAGTATCAGTCAGTAACATTCACTAACACTCAGTATCAGTCAGTAACGTTCACTAACAGTCAGTAACGCTCACTAACACTCACAGTATCAGTCAGTAACGTTCACTAACAGTCAGTAACGCTCACTAACACTCACAGTATCATTCAGTAACGTTCACTAACACAGTCAGTAACGTTCACCAACACTCACAGTATCAGTCACTAACATTCACTAACACTCAGTATCAGTCAGTAACGTTCACTAACAGTCAGTAACGCTCACTAACACTCACAGTATCAGTCAGTAACGTTCACTAACACTCAGTCAGTAGAAACAGAAGCTCTTCATGGATCCCACGATGGGGAACAGACAGGTGGTGACGTCACCGAGCAGTCTGATGACGTAGGCTGCACTGACAGGTCTCAGAGCTGCTCACAGCTGCTCAGAGCAGGGAGGAGCAGATGGTGGGCGGAGCTACATGCTGCATCCTTCTGTGAGGGGCAGCCAGCTCTCTTCCTGTCCCAGTCCACCACACGATGGCTTCGAGCACTGCCTGCTTATCTGAGGCTTACGTGCTCCCACGTTATATAAACATATGAACGGATTCCTCATGAAAACAACCCAAAAGCACTCAGGTTGACTCTGTTTCCATGGTAACGTCTGGCCAAATCAGCCAAAGGACTGACAGCGAGTCACAACCTCAAACATGTCTCTGGCTTCACTGTCGCGGCACTACTATTGTCATGACTACATGACCCACAACCCACCGCGCTCTTAGCAGCCAATAGTATCGCGCCGGTCGCCCGGCCAATCAGAGAGTGGCGGGAGCGTTCAAACTGCAAACCGGAAGTATCAGTTGACTTACAGACGTTCAAACCGAGCTCACACTCAGAAGATTCGAGAGAAGATTGATTGATCGATCGATCGATCTATCTATCCAATAGAGAAACATGGCGGATTCAGCCGCGCAGAGTCGTTGTGAGTAAACAACTATCTAAACGGGATCAATGGCACTGATCGATCATCGGTTCATTTGAACGCGACGTCGATTGACTGCGCGCGCGCGCGTGTGCGTGCGTGCGTGCGTGCGAGTGAGTGTGTGTGTGTTGTTGCGTTTGTGTATGACGGACTGTGTGTGTGTGTGTGTGTGTGTGTGTGAGAGTGAGTGAGTGTGTCATTGTATGTGTTTGACTGACTGTGTGTGTGTGTGTGTG
>CAESWR010001067.1:55808-89454 GCA_903171835.1 Mullus surmuletus | reverse complement strand
CCCCCCCCCCCCCCCCCCCCCCGCTCCCCTCCTCCAGTAAACAGGCCTTTGTGTTGAGGAGTGGCGTCTCTCCTCAGATCGTGGGCAATCTGCTGTACTATCGCTACATGAATCCGGCTGTGGTGGCGCCGGATGGCTTCGATGTGTTGGAGCGTTCGTCGTGCTCCAGCCTGCAGCCCGAGCAGCGCCACCTGCTGGGCTCCATCGCCCGCATGCTGCAGCACGCTGCTGCCAACAAACACTTCCACGGAGACGGAGCTCACGTCAACGCGCTAAACCACTACATCAGCCACACACACGCCAAGTTCAGGTGTGTGTTTGTGTGACCTTTGACCCAGCCCCTCCTCATTCCCATGCTGTGTGAACCATCTGTGTTCCCAGATGGTTCCAAACTCTGTTTAACCATGGAAACGTCACCGTCTGGCATCACTCTGTGATTGGCTGAAATCTTTAACATACATGAGAATGAAAAATTGCAAAAATGCTGGTGCACAGTGTTCATCGGCAGGTGCCTGGACGGTTGCCAAAATGTAACAACAAATTAAAAAAAAAATACACAGAAATTGTCGCTACATTACGCTTCATCAGCCTTATGAAGCGTAAAGCCAAACGCGCTGCTCCTAATAAAGCAGATCCTCCTCTCCGTGTGTGGGAGTAACCACACTTTCTGAGGTTGATTTTTTTCTTGTTGATACTTGAGACTGGTTGAAAGGAGCAGACAGCTGATTGGCTGTAGATAGCTCGGGTGGAACAATGCCTTTGTGGTTTACAAACATGTGGTGAGTGTGAAGCTACGCCCAGCTACTGACCAGGTTCTGTGCTGGACAGGAAGTTCCTGCAGAGCGTGTGTGACGTCCCTGAGCCGGAGGAGAGATTCAGCATTGACGAATACTCCGAGCTGCTGATCGTCAACAAACCCGTCATCTACATCTCACTGAGCGAGCTGCTGAACACTCACCAGGTGTGTCCCTGACGCCTGACCTCAGTCTGTCATTCTGACCACTTCCATCCCAACATCTGCCAATCATCCCGTCCCTGCTGTCTGCAGCTGCTGCTGGAGCATCAGGAGGTTTTGTGTTCAGAGACGTCCGACCCGCTCAGGATTCTGCTCAACGATGTGGGTCCCGTGCCCCCCCTGCAGGAGCTGATGGGTACTGCGACCGCTGCTGCAGGTACTGACACTCCTCACCTTATTTCTCTGACCTCCACTGAGGCGACACCTGAGGTCCCAGTCAGACTCCAGAGTAAAGGAATCAGACTTGAGACCGTTTTGCGAAAATGTTTGTGGATGAAAGTCTGTCCTTGCAGTCAGCCTGATCTCTGGGTGCCTCTGCTTGCACGTTATGTGAGTGAAACGAATGCTTTCACGATATTTTTTTGTCGGCAGCTGATCCAGGACCTGATGCGATGCACGGCAGCAAAATGGAGGTTTCTCTGATACTCACCAACAAGTTCGACATCTTCAGTGATTCTGACGACCAACCAGATGCCAGAGCACTGCTGCTCAGGTAAATTAGTGTGTAATCTGGCAATGCTGAGGTATGTTAACATGTTATCTGGCAACCCCCTGGTACGTTACCCGGGTACGTTAGCGTATTAGCCAGGCACGCTCAGGCGTGTTAGCATGCTAACAGCAAGTTGTTGTCTTCCAGCACGAAGCAGCTGATCATCGATGTCATCAGGACTCAGGCAGGCGAGAGTCTGAGCGACATCCTGAGAGTGTCTGCGTCACATGACCAGGTCAGTGCAGCGTGTGTGAAGAAGGTTGGGACGATGGCATTGTGATGCAGCAGCATGTTCTCACCTCTGATGAAACAGGAAGTGCGTCATGACTGGCTGATGCAGCGGCGTGCACGGCAGGACGCTCACACACCTGAGAAGATGAAAAGGAACCAGTCGCTTGTTGCCGACAGCAACCTCAGTCTGGAGGAGAAGAAGAGAAAGATCATGAGGAGTCTCCGTCGACTGGAGGCTCTTGGCGTGCTGCGCTCTGCCGACGGCCAGAAGCAGATCCTGCAGATGGTCGCCAAGGTGACTGCCGTCAGCCCTGCCTCCTCCACTTCCTGTCCCTTCTTGTTGTGAAGCTGAAATGCTCCGCCTCTTACAGGATGTGCTTCAACAGCGTCTGCATCGCCAGCGCAGGGGGGCGGAGCTTCTCAAGCTCCGACAGACTCTCAACAGTCTGCAGGCGAAGAGCGACTTCCACAGCCAGCAGGTGGACTACTACAGACATTACATCACTTCCTGTCTGGACAACCTGACCACCGACAGGTACTACTACAGACATAACATCACTTCCTGTCTGGATAGCCTGAGCACTGACCGGTAACGGGTTCAGGATGTTTGTGCTGAGCCTTCACAGGGAAACATGATCATGTGATGTGTCTGAGTGGGCGGGGTTTGTGCTACGAGTGGGTGGGGTTTCCACTGTTCATCTGATGACACAAATGCTGCGTTTCCACTGATGGTATCGGCTCTACTCCACTCTACTCGCATTTGTGTGCGTTTCCACTGAGAAAAAGTAGCTTGTACCTGTTGCTGCTTTTCGTAATACCTGCGTCCCCGGGCTTCCAAACAAGCAGACCGGTACTTTCGGGTACTAAAAGGTGACGTAGACACCGATTGGTTCAGAGAATTGTCACAGCGTCTGTGCATCATCAACAGCAGCCACGCATGGAGCCAACAGAGCAGAACATATACATACACATACGCATACACATACACACATACAGACGGAGCTGGACGGCTCCACTGGTAACCAGCGAGTGGACCAGCAGCTTTCCCAGAACAAGACAGTCGGACCTCAGTGCAGAGAAAAGTAAGTACTGATTTACAGTGGAAACGCTCCCCCAAAAAAGTACAGGCTTCCAAAAGCGGGCCGAGTCGAGTTGCTGCCGTCAGTGGAAACGTTGCATAACAAACCTGAAATCCTTCGGCAAAGTCGGCTTGCTCCACATGGACCAGCAGATCTTCCCACCAGCTTCCCCCACTGTGATTGGCCGTGTGTTGCAGCAAAGGGACCAATAAGAAGGCGACAGACGGCCGAGGGAAAAAGAAGCTTCCTGCTCTGAGCTACAGCGCTGCACGCCTGCAGGAGAAAGGGGTTCTGCTGGAGATCCAGGACCTGCCAGCCACACAGTGAGAGCGCAGCACCCGCACACTCCTCGCACTCCTCACACTGCTCGCATTGCTCACACTGCTCACACTTAACACTGCTCACACTCCTCGCACTGCTCACACTCCTCGCACTGCTCACACTCCTTGCACTGCTCACACTTAACACTGCTCACACTCCTCGCACTGCTCACACTTAACACTGCTCACACTTCTCACAGTCCTCGCACTCTTCCCCAACCTTGCACTGCTAACACTGCTCACACTCCTTGCACTCCTCACACTCCTCACACTCTTCCCCATCCTTGCACTGCTCACACTCCTTGCACTCCTCACACTGCTCAAACTCTTCACACTTCTCACGCGCTTCACACTCCTTGCACTGCTCATACTCTGCACACTCCAAACACTGCTCACTCTTCACACTCCTCACACTGCTCACCCTTCCTTGCACTGCTCACACTCCTCACACTGCTCACCCTTCACACTCTTCACACTGCTCGCACTCCTCACACTCCTCACACTCTTCACACTCCTCACACTCTCCCTCTGGATCTTTCAGATTTAGGAATGTCATGTTCGACATCATTCCAGGACCAGAAAATGGAACCTTCAACGTCAAAGCTCGTTTTCTCGGGGTTGAAATGGAAGAATTTCTGCTCAAATACCAGGTGACAACCGAGCCGCGTCCTGAACCAGTCACTCACACACTGGTTTACCACCATTAATGTGTGTGTGTGTGTGTGTGTGTGTGTGTGTGTGTGTGTGTGTGTGTGTAGGACCTGCTGCAGATGCAGTACGAGGGCATTGCAGTGATGAAAATGTTTGACAAAGCAAAAGTCAATGTCAATCTGCTCATCTTCCTCCTCAACAAGAAGTTCTTCAAGAAATGAAACAAGAAATTCTCTTCAGTAGGAGGTCATCTTTGATATCAACCTAAACAACAATCAGTCACACACTAATCAATTATTAGCATTATTATCTCTGGCTCCGATCTATCTTCTGTATCTCAGTGACATGTCTTGCAGGTCTGTTTTATCTCTGCAGGTTTTACACAATGTCAACAGAGTGAGACATCTCTACTGACTCTGAAATCTTGACAGAGTGGGAGGTCTTTACAAAAAATCTCTCTTTGTAGGTAGGGGTCTATAACTATTGATTGATGATCAAAAGCCCTGATCTGTAAATATTTGTCTGTTTTTGTCTTCTTCTTCTTTGTCAGCTTTTTAAAGGGAAACATGTAACAATCAGCTGTTTGACTCCAATAAATTTTTAAAGTCCTTCTTGTCTCAAAAGCTTTGGCTGATCAACTGATTCCTGACAAGATTTTGAAGTGGTCTGGAAAGCAAAGTGGCTCCTGGTTAGAGTTACAGCACGACATCAGCTGTCTGAAGGTGAAACAAACATTTATTTCAGTCAGGAAACAGTAAAAGAAGAAAAATAGATCACAGGTTCAATCAGCATCATCATCTCACTGCTGAACTTTACAAAAATACTTTGACTTTAAACTTCAAGTATCTACCAACATTGATCGAATCCTCCATAGTTTCTAACCAATCAAAAGGAGGCAAGTGGGGACCATTTTCCCAGGCATATAAATCCACTTTAATGTTTCTTTTGTAATCCTGGTTTCTATGCAGCCTCGTGTTCCAGATGAAGCTGATTCATCCGAGTCAAAGCTGACAGCAGTGTTAGCAGTTAGCGGTTAGCCACTTTATACACAGAACTGCCAGGAAGTGGAGCTCTTTGGTCAAAACAGAATACTTGTCACCTGCTCCAGATGTGGAATCAGGAGATGTGGAATATTAGTTTCAGTGTTTTTAAGCGGGGTGGAAGGTCGGCGTTCTCCACCAAACATTCAGTTCTCTCATATTCTTTAGAACAAACTGAAGCACTACGGCCGTGTACGTGCTCACCAGCACTTTGTGTTTTGACGACACTTTCAGCACTGCAGTCTTCAGCTGTCAAGCTCCCGCTAAAACACTGATTGCTAATTGGTCATTGGACTCACTTTGCCATTTAGCCTCGTGCTAAACTTTGCTGACTCCTGTGACCTCTGCGGACCACACATCAAAGCGGTGAGCAGGGAGAAAACAGGCTTTGCCTCTGAGCGCCCCCCTGTGGGGAGAAGGAGGAAGTGCTTTGTTGCTTCACACTGAGAAGTTGACACAACTAAACTTTACAGTATTTACAGTCTTGTTAGGTTTTGCTTCAGTGTCTTTGGAGAGTCAGAAACTGTGACGCCAGTCCAACCTTCCAACTCTGAACCCAAAAGAACCTCAAGGATCATTTCCACAGAGAAATTGCAGAGTTCACAGTTACACAACATCAGTGCACTTTATCCACATTCATCACGTAAATAAAACAGTTACCTTCATTAACGGCAGCTCACAATTAAATTACAAATTGTCCGTCAGACACGATGTCGGTGCAAACTTTGCGTCTGTAAACATGAGATGACTCGCGTGACGTTTTTTCTGCTTCATCAGTTTGTGAAGGAGGTGAAATCAGGAAGCATCAGGAAATGTAAACTTTTTTTTGAAGAGAAGAAGGGGCCGTGCAACCACCGCCAGATCAGGACCCCCTGAGTCTGAACCTTTTTATAAACCTTTGACATGTAAAGATCCGTGTGGATGTTTTGGGTACTGCAGCATCACTGACCAGCAGAGCCTTCAGACAGTAAAATGTTGCACAAAGTTCTCTTCTCTAAAGCTTTAGCCCTGCATTCTTTGAAATGTCCAGAAGGGGGTGTGCTGATGTAAGCTCAGTAAACCTTAATGATGAGTGTATCATCTCAGTGCAGCAGCACGTTCAAGACAGGAAGTCACTCAGGATCTAGACCATTGCTGCATCCGTGTGATTCAGAGTTACGCAGTAAACTCCCTTTGGGGGTCGTAAGCTGAGCGGCCATCAGAGTGATCGCAGCAGACGTGTTTTTAATACAATTGTTTAGGAGCTGGAAGTCATCTGACTAAAACAACTACAAGTAGAAGAAGATCAAGATAATGTTGCTGTAAATGTGTCTCTGATTGTAGCCGGGTCTGAACCATTCTTCCAAACAAACAAAAACAAGTCAGAGTCAGAGAGTCACAGGATAGATGATGGAAGGTGGCAAGTGTCGTGTTCACAGTAAATCTCTCAGCGACTGAAGGAACTTAATGCCCCCAACCATCAATCCCCATTGGACTCAACGACCTTCTCCGCCAGGATCTCCTGGAAGGTGGAGAGCTGCTTCATCTGTTCAGTCTGCATTGAGTGTCTCCTCATCAACTTCTTTTTCATCTTAAAGTCATGGCCTCGCTTGGGTGAAGCTGGTGCCACTGGGACCAGGATCTTTGGCCCACAGTGAACAGGGGAGCAGGGTTTGCCATTGGCACGGATATCTGGAATGGGTCTTTGGGGGTTGACATTCAGTGGTGGAAGAAAGCCAGGCCTTGTGTGTGAGATGTGATCCAGGAGGAGTGTCCCAGACCCGCGCCGCTCCAGGAGCCCGGGGGGTCTGCGCCTCATGGTGATGGGAGACACAGATGTGGGAATGTTCTCCAGAGACTCTCTAGAAAGAGTGGTCACCAGGGACAGGGGAGAGGCATTGTACCTCCGCCGCTCCACAGACACCCGACCAGAGTCTGGAGATCCTGGGTTGGACTCTGGATAGAGATGGGTATCAGACTCATAGTGCTCCATTCGGGTCAGTCTGGGGTGCGCCAATGTCCTGGTGGCTACTATCCCAGTTCCTGAAGCGTTGTCTTGAGTCTCTGGTGCAGTGTTCCTGCGGTACAGGATCTGGTGCTGCTGAACCTTGTCGGCCCATGAGGAACCGGACTGGGCTGCACAATCCTCTGAGCAGGACCGGTCAATGAGTTTTGGGGAGCAGGGGTCGTGGGTTTCAATACTGTGTCGCCTGGACACCAAAGATCGCATTGGTTCTGTAATGGATAGGCCATTAATCTGTGTGATGGTCCTGCTCAAGTCAGCACCCTCCTCCTCCAAACCCCTGGCCTCTCTTTCCTGAGGGACACCGCTGAGCACCGAGGGCGCCACCAGGCCCCATGGCTCAGAGTTCAGCCTCTTCAGCAGCTTGCGAGGCGGCGGCCTCTTTTCTGCTGCAGGTCGGGAACATGGCAAAGGCAAAGCCGAGGTGAGGGTGAAGCTGAAGATCCCCTCATCGTCTCTGCCGTTGTCTCCTGCTGGAGAGGACGTAGCGATCTCAACCTCAGAAGGTGACATGCAGGCTGGAGACAGTTTGTCCACAATCCCCGGTGAGGGTGGAGAGTTGAGGTATTGCTTCGTCTTCTTGGTGCCTGACGGCGACGTGTCGGTGGTGATGATGATCACCTCTTTGCCTTTGGCCTTGCAGGCGTCGAGCAGGACCTGCAGGGTGTCGCGGTCGCCCTTGTTGATGGCGTGAACGAGGGCAGAGGATCCGGAGTAGTCTTTCAGGCTGGGGTCGGCACCGTTCTCCAGCAGCAGGGAGACCACCTCCCTTCCCGCCTTCTCAGCGCAGGCGTGCATCAGCGCCGTCCTGCCACCTTTATCTGGGATGTTTGGATCGGCGCCCTTCTCCAGCAGGTAGCGCACCATCCGCTGGCGAGTCTGCGGGTCGTCGTAGCTGGCTAAGCAGGCCGCCGAGACGGGCGTCTCTCCGCGCTCGTTTCCCTCGTTAATGTAGGCTCCGCCCTCCAGCAGCAGACGGGTCAGCCTCAGCTTCCCCTGGAAGACCGCTTTGAGGAGGGCGTTCCCCTCCGTCTGGAGGGGTCCTCCATCTCCCATGATCCCTCACTTCACCTCAGACTTCCTGCCCATGGGAAGTTAGCCATCCTCCATGCGAAATCACCTGACCTGCAGCAGAAGCAGCAACGTGGCCACCGTGTTAGCAGGCTGTGGAGACAGACACGGTGCAACGTGATTGGCCGAGGCAGGTGATTGATGGTGGCGCTGCTGATTATATCAGAGACTATGAGGGAGGAACACACACATACACACACACTGACTGTTTCCATCTGGTCCTCACAGAGACAGCTGTTCACACATGTCTGGACTTTGATCAGTTCAATGTTGGACAAGCCCTTTTTTTATCTCTGTTTCTGCATTATACCTACACAAAGTACGAGGTCAGTACACACAGTATGTCTTCACAGTACATGCAGAATGTGTACATCCTGTATCACATTACACACAGTACATGGTCAGTACACGCAGTGTGTGGTCACGTGTCTCTGTCACCTGTCAGGATGATGATGATGATGAAGGTTTTGGAATGTTCGGGCTTTATGACGTCATTCTATCGCCGTGACGTCGTAATTTCTATATTTACTCGCCGGCTGCGAAGTTAATGGCGGCGGCGCGTCTGCAGTTGACTGTTTTTGCTGCATGAGCGTCACAGTGACCTCGCGTACGCGCGCGCGCGCGCGCAGCCTCTCTGTCGCTCGCGCGCGCTTCGGGATGAAGCTGAGAAAGATGAGCGACGATGCGGATGAAGATGAGGATGAGGATGAGGAGGATGCGTTTCTTACCGCCGAGCCGAAGCAGCTTCATCATCCGAGCGCCGTTTCTGTCCGACTGACGGAGCCGCGACTCCTCCTCCTCTTCCTCCTCCTCTTCCTCCTCTTCCTCTTCCTGAGCTGGAGCTGTCACAGACACATTAACCCTTTGCTGCTCCACCTGCACTCATCTCACCATCCTCATCCTCCCACCTCAGGAGCAAGCGGAAGTGACGCAGATAGCCGCTAGGGAGCGCCACAGCTGTCCCCCTCATGCAGCACACACATTAACTACAAACACACACACACACGCACACACATTGATTACAATCACACACACACTGATTACAATCACACACATTGACTTGTTATAGCGAGATTCCTGGACAATAAAACCCACAACTGCTGCTTCCCAACATCACAGATGTGTTCTTAACACATCTGTCATTGGCCCAGCATGGGTCGAACATCAGCTGTCAGCCTCACATCAGCTGTCAGCATAACATCAGCTGTTAGCATAACATCAGCTGTTAGTCTAACATCAGCTGTTAGCATAACTTCAGCTGTCAGCCTAACATCAGCTGTTAGCATAACATCAGCTGTTAGCATAACATCAGCTGTTAGTCTAACATCAGCTGTTAGTCTAACATCAGCTGTTAGCATAACATCAGCTGTTAGCATAACATCAGCCGCCCATACACTGTTGCATCAACAGCAACTGTTATCTGTTAGCCAAACATCTACATTAGCATGTTGAGCTGCAGAGCTGCTTCCACCATCAGTTTGTGTGTGTTTGTGTGTGTGTGAGCGAATGAGCTTATGTAGTATGTGAAAGCACAATGAGAAAAGCACTTCATCAATATGAAACATTTTATTGTAGAAGTGTATTTTTAGTATCACATTACAATAATAATAATGATAATATTTCTACTTCATCTGTTGACAAAAATAAAATACTGCAGAAGACACACATGCTGACTCCTCTATTATGGAAACACAGTTTCTATGGCAACTGATGTGCTGGATTCCTGAAGTGTTTCCATGGACACACACACACACACACACAGAACTAACGGAATGGTTTCTGCTGATGTAGCAGCACAGCTTTGACCTCAGACTGGAGCTGCTCAGGCTGCCGCATTACTGCAATAATGCAGAAATAATGTCACAACTTTCCCCACAGAATGAAGAGAAACACCAAAGGCATATTTTAGGACAACTGTCTATAAAACTACATGAAGCAACTAGCCAGGTTAGTGGACCACATTCTAACAGGAAACTGCTGATTGCTGAGTTGATGGGTGTAGCTGAGAGGCTGTGAGATGGAGCTGCTGATTGCTGAGTTGGTGGGTGTAGCTGAGAGGCTGTGAGGTGGAGCTGCTGATTGCTGAGTTGGTGGGTGTAGCTGAGAGACTGTGAGGTGGAGCTGCTCATTGCTGAGTTGGTGGGTGTAGCTGAGAGGCTGTGAGGTGGAGCTGCTGAATGCTGAGTTGGTGGGTGTAGCTGAGAGGCTGTGAGATGGAGCTGCTGATTGCTGAGTTGATGGGTGTGGCTGAGAGACTGTGAGGTGGAGCTGCTGATTGCTGAGTTGATGGGTGTAGCTGAGACGCTGTGAGGTGGAGCTGCTGATTGCTGAGTTGATGGGTGTAGCTGAGAGGCTGTGAGGTGGAGCTGCTGATTGCTGAGTTGATGGGTGTAGCTGAGAGGCTGTGAGGTGGAGCTGCTGATTGCTGAGTTGATGGGTGTAGCTGAGAGGCTGTGAGGTGGAGCTGCTGATTGCTGGGTGGAGCTGCTGAGTTGCTGAGTTGCTGAGTTGCTGAGTTGCTGAGTTGCTCGGTCGTCACACTGGAGCCTCAAACACAGATGTTGGGGATGTCTACAGTTTTTAGTGTTTTACTCATTTTTGACGGAATTATTAAGTCAGATGGCTCCATTTCCTGCTGCTGTCTGATGTTTTTGCTGTTTCAGCTCTTGTTGAAAGTTTCTGCTGTACTTTGACCCCAGACTGTGCAGGCTTCAGAGGTCAAAGGTGACAGACATAGGAGTCAGTGAACCTGCTTGTATTTCCAGGCTCCTTTCAGCTCGTCACAGAGCAGCACCTCCTGCCATCGTCTGTCTGGAGCTTCTCTGTCTTCATCTGTGTCTGCAGTGGGACCATGCATACCAAAGGAAACACTTGGTAAGACACACACTCACACACACACACACACACATAAGGCTACTGAAATCTTATCACTTAAAGGGTTGATTTCACGTTTGAGTGCAGAATGTTGTGGGAGCTCAGCTGTGATGGCGGGTTTGTTTGCCTCTCGAGGAGCGGCCCGGCACGCCGGATGCAGCAGCATGTGACACCTTCACAAACTTGGAAGCATCTTGATGTGAAGAAGCAAAACTTCGGCACCTCGTTCTCTTTTTTTAAACTACTCTGAAGAGCGTCTGTCTGTTGGCGAGAAAGCGGCGTTTCTTAGTCCCAGTGTTGCTGGGCTTCGACCATCCAAAGGACACGTTGTCGTAAGGTTCCCCAGTGAGTGTCTGCAGCTTCTCCAGATCAACGCTGAGCTTCATGGTGGTGGCTCTGTGACTGATGGTCAGCATCAACTTCCCACAAAAAGAGGAACATTGGTTTTGTGATCGCCGTCCTCTGAGAGAAAACATTTATGTTCTGTGTCTGCATCAGTGTCGATGGTCTTTAAACCTTTTCTGAAGCAAAAGAAATCAAAGACGTTGGTGTCAGTGGCACCTTTTCTCTGCAAAGCTCCATTAATGACACTCACTCAATGTCATCATCTTCATCCGGTTCTGCTCACATGTTCGTCTTTGACCTGAACCGCAGTAAAATGAACTTCAGCAGCGCCGCTGTTAATTATCGACGAGATGTCTGATGATTCAGCAGATTCACCTTCCTACGAGGGAAGGAGGGCAGGACACGCCCACTTTGATGTTGGCCACGTCAGCTGTCAGCAATGTTGGCTGCTGTTCAAATCTGTCTCCTGGTTTCATCTCGTCCCTTCAGCTGCTGCTCCTTTGAGGACTATAAACTGACCACAGAGTGGCTCCAGAACCAAACCAGCCATCGTCCCAAGGTGGCGGTCATCTGTGGTTCTGGACTGGGTCTGTTGGCAGATAGTGCCACCAACAAGCAGATCTTCAGGTACCAAGACATCCCCAACTTCCCCGTAAGCACGGGTGAGTAGATGGTTGAAGCCACCACGACCTCCAGCACGGTGGGCTCTGATGCCTGATGGTGGTTTGGCTCTCGTAGTTGCAGGTCACGAGGGCTGCCTGGTGTTTGGAATGATCGAGGACACGCCGTGCGTCTTCATGCAGGGTCACTTCCACCTCTATGAAGGTTACTCCCTCTGTCAGGTGAGCTCCACCTCCTGCAGAGCCTGCATGTGTGATGTCATACAGATCCAGATCCAGCAGGTAGCTTCTTCAGTCTTCAGTCAGAGACCTGAAGACTGATGAAGTCCAGCTTGTAATGGCGGCGCTGGCTGGACGGCCCGCTCGCTCTCCCGGTGAATCTGCGCGACGTTTCTGTGAGTCACTGTCACTCACAGACGTCTTTCCGTCTGCCTTCCTCAGGTGACGTTTCCTGTCCGGATCTTCAAGCTGATGGGGGTGGAGTCTGTGCTGGTAACAAATGCCTCTGGAGGGATCTGTCCCGACTTCAAGGTCGGTGACATCATGATCATCAAAGATCACATCAACTTACCAGGTTTTGCAGGACAACATCCGCTGTGTGGACCCAACGATGAGCGGTGAGGACCGTTGGGACACAATCACTGGAGGCAACTTCTACAAACCAGACACTCTGACAAACTCCAATCCATTTCCAAAATGATGGGAGAATCACTGACAGCAGACAGTTGTGGTTTCTGATCATTGTGAGCTCCTCACAATATTTCACACTGCTGAGCGTCTGGATTCTGCTGAAATCTATCAACCCGTTAAAGCTTGATAGATTTCAGCAGAGTAGGAGACTCTTGTTCCAGGAAGTCAGCAGCCTTTGAATCAGCTTCAAGTGAATATTGGAGTTTTTTGCGTGGTCTTATTTCCTCCCTAAAACAGAAGCACAAGAGAACGTTGAGCAACAATGTGGAAGGCCAAACCGAGAACCTCAATGCTCATAGTTTGTCCAGGTTTGGATCAGAGCACAGTCCAGGTCACAGCTGGCGTGTCTGCCCTCAGGTTCGGGATCCGCTTTCCCTGCATGTCGGACGCGTACAGCAAGGAGCTGAGGCGTCTGGCGCTGGACGTTGGCACGGAGCTCGGCTGCAGTAACTTCATCCGCGAAGGCGTGTACTGCATGGTGAGCGGACCCAACTTTGAGACCATCGCTGAGGCGCGGATGCTGCTGATCCTGGGCTGCGACTCTGTGGGTAAGACCGCGTCTCATCAAGCTGGCCAGTCAGCAACGAGGGATCAGGTCCAGGATCTGATGGCAGGAAATCCGATCAGGTCCAGGATCTGATCCTAGGAAATCTGATCGGGTCCAGCATCTGATGGCGGAAATCCGAACAGGTCCAGGATCTGATCGCGAGACATCCAATCAGGTCCAGGATCTGATCCTAGGAAATCTGATCAGGTCCAGCATCTGATGGCCGGAAATCCGATCAGGCCCAGGATCTGATGGCGGCAAATCCGATCAGGTCCAGGATCTGATGGCGGGAAATCCGATCAGGTCCAGGATCTGATGGCGGGAAATCCGATCAGGTCCAGCATCTGATGGCGGGAAATCCGATCAGGTCCAGGATCTGATCACGAGAAATCCAATCAGGTCCAGGATCTGATCGCGAGAAGTCCAATCAGGTCCAGCATCTGATGGCGGGAAATCCGATCCGGTCCTTGAATGTTGGATTTTGTGGGGAAGAAGGAAAGGGAAGCGTCTCAGGTGCTCCACACTTTGCTCCTCAGGTATGAGCACAGTTCCAGAGGTGACCGTCGCCAAGCACTGTGGCCTCCGAGTCCTCGGCCTGTCCCTCATCACCAACAAGGTGGGCCTGACTGAGCGACCTCTGTGTGACCTCTGTGCGACCGCTGTGCGACCTCTGTGTGACCTCTGGTGTGAACTGCCGTTGGTGTGTCCTGCAGGTGTCTCTGGACTACAGCCGGGAGGAGAAGGTGAACCACGACGAGGTGCTCGAAATCAGTAAGATGAGAGCTGAAGTTCTGCAAAAACTTGTCACCACTCTTATCAGTCGCTGTCAGCAGCAGAGCATCAACACACACTGACGTGGTGATGACATCACCCTGGTAGCACGATGACATCACCATGATGTAACTGCTCAGCCTTCTACTTCTGATCTGTTTCAGCTGTGCATCAATAATAAAACTTTACCTCAGTTTGCGGAGATGACGCCATTTGTTACGCTACTAGTGGAGACACCCCAGTTTTAGAGGAACCTAAGAAGGCGAAGCGAGCGACGCTCAGCAGATCACAAAAATCCGCACAACTTTAAAACCAACATCAGGATTCTGAGGCTTCAAACCGATAAAGTCACCGCACTGCTTCCTACGGTTCCTGGACTCTGTGCTGGATGAGACCACCGCTGCCCCCCCACAGCTCCACGCTGCTCCAACCAGGCCGAGTCACGGTGGCGCCTTCCTGCCCACTGAGGGGGGGGGGGGGGGACAAACAAGTTTTGATTGTTGTTGTTTTCATAAGGGGAAAGAGATCTCCAAGTTCTCCATAGCTCTCCTACAGTCAAACAATAAACATTAATGTGCAGTCAAACAACAACAATAAACATTAGTGTGCAGTCAAACAACAACAATAAACTTTAATGTGCAGTCAAACAACAACAATAAACATTAATGTGCAGTCAAACAACAACAATAAACATTAATGTGCAGTCAAACAACAACAATAAACATTAATGTGCACTCAAACAACAATAAACATTAATGTGCACTCAAACAACAACAATAAACATAATGTGCAGTCAAACAACAACAATAAACATTAATGTGCAGTCAAACAACAACAATAAACATTAATGTGCCGTCAAACAACAATAAACATTAATGTGCACTCAAACAACAACAATAAACATTAATGTGCCGTCAAACAACAATAAACATTAATGTGCACTCAAACAACAACAATAAACATAATGTGCACTCAAACAACAACAATAAACATTAATGTGCAGTCAAACAACAACAATAAACATTAATGTGCAGTCAAACAACAACAATAAACATTAATGTGCCGTCAAACAACAATAAACAATGTGCTGTCAAACAACAACAATAAACATTAATGTGCCGTCTAACAACAATAAACATTAATGTGCACTCAAACAACAACAATAAACATAATGTGCAGTCAAACAACAACAATAAACATTAATGTGCCGTCAAACAACAACAATAAACATTAATGTGCCGTCAAACAACAATAAAAATTAATGTGCCGTCAAACAACAACAATAAACATTAATGTGCCGTCAAGCAACAACAAAAACCGTGAGGGATTAAAAACCAAGTGAGCGAGTAAATAATTGTTTTTTACATCAAAAAACACGTGGAGCAGAAACGACAGGTGGCGACGACCTACAGCAGCCACCAGGGGGCAGCACCTCGATGGGACCCCAGACACGGAAGAAGAAGAAGAAGAAGAAGAAGAAGAAGAAGAAACGGAGGAAGGCGGAAGTCACTGAATTAGCCACGATAGCAGCGAATGGCTGCAAACATCAGTCTGCAGGTGCGTGGAGGAAACACGCGAGGGGGAAACACGCGAGGGGGAAACACGCGAGGGGCTGCTGCGTCTGTGCGCGGCGACGCGCTGCTTCGCGAGCTGATAGCTGCTAGCGTTAGCTGTTTGCTAGGTTAGCTGTTTGCTAGGTTAGCTGTTTGCTAGCGTTAGCTGTTTGCTAGCTGTTAGCTGTTAGCCGCTGGCCGTCGCTGCTTGTTTGGGATCAGCTGAGCGGAGAAACGGGCCAGCTGACACCAGCTGACCGCCTCCAGGCCGCTGCTGGTTGGAACAGCTGGACACATCTGTGTCTGTCACGGGACACACGTCTGTGTCCCGCGCAGCTGCATGACGTCACTGACGGCATTTATCGACGAATGCATCATTTCAGGTTTGGCTCGCAGACGAAGATCAGGACGCTGAAAGCGGCGTCTTCCGGTGGCACAGGAAGTTCGAGCCTCCAACAAACGGACGTCACGGTCCCCGTCACAACAACCAACCAAACAACAACAACAACACAAGCAGAACCAAACACAACAACAACAGAACACTTGGCGACGAGGGGGCGGCCGTGGGAGCCCCCCCCCAGGAGAATCCATCGCTCCGTCTGACAACATGTGGTTCTGTTTAGCTGATGACATCATTGCTGAGAAACAGAACCAGAACAAGTTGACCAACTCAGCCTCCCAGCTCGTCACACAGCAACCCTCAAAGTACATCAAAGCACCAAAGGTTTGGATCTGTCTTTGCTTCTTCTCATTCTAATGCACCTTTGCAGAAATATCCCAAATGTGCATTCATTCAAAACATCACATCTAGTATTTTATTAGGAGCCGTTGGAAAATGTTCTGTGTGTCAGCGTCCAGTTATGCAAACAAACAGTGTACAGGGACGATCAGCAGCCTTCCCACACCGCACATCTGGAATATCCAGCTCATCCATGCCCTTCATCTCTCTTCCAAACTTTCTGTGTTTGTTTTTCTACTGTTTGTTTGTTGCCTTTATTGACATGATTGCAGTTTAGTGAAACGCAGCTTCGGCAGATCTGCTGAAACGCGGTGGACTGGAACCCTGTAGGATTTTTTCACTGAAGATTTGCAGTAAAAGTTCAATGGAAACAGGGCTGCAGTTTCCTTACAGAGTGCCTGAGGTGTCGCCTGTCTGCTGATCATGGGTGAGGAGGTGGTCGCCATGGAGATCTCGGAGTCCAGTGAGGATGAAATGGGACGGTTGGATATCGACTTGGACAGGAAGTCCAGACAGCACAACCTGACATCCAGCAACGTGCTCACCATCCTGCATGTGAGCGTCTCACACACACCACAGACACACCCTCAATACACTTTGCATACTCAAGCACCTAATGATTAATGACTGAGTGAGTATTTATATGTAGTAATTAGCGGTGTCACGGTTGGGTGTGTGCCTCCTGTGAGGGTCACGGTTCGGTACAGGCTCGGTATAAGACTAGCTCTTTTTCAGTTATTTTGAACAGACCCCAATTAGCTCAAAATTTAAAACCATCTCCTGTTATAAGTGGAAAAAAAAGAATGAAATACCAAGCAAATGGTTCTCATACCACTAATTCTGTTAAAACAGAGGAAAAGGAAAACAAACGCAATTTCTTGTAGTGCCAGACTGAGGTCGTCAGGTAGCAACTTGCAACTTTGGTAACTTCATTATAAGGAAACAAACACTTTCAATGTCATTTTACACAGTAAAATGTAAACAGTAAACACACTGTCACATCACACTGTTTATATACTGGCACAAGTCATACAAACAAATTTAATGGTACCAAAACTTGAAAATCTCTTGAAAACTCTACAAAATGAACAATGAGCCAGCCTAGGGCTAGTACAGAAATAAAGGTTCAAAGGCAGGGAGCGGAGACTGGATGAGATACTGTAGCATGCAGCAATCTCCGAGCGGCGGTCCAGACAGCGATATGGCGTCCAGTGATGCGGGTAAAGCCAGCGCTGTCTCCACCATCGCATGGCGTGAGGGCAGCGTCAGTCCTGTTCACACCGGAATCCCGTGAACAAACGTTTTTCCAAAATGGGTGTTTAGAATTGAAGCCTGCGGCTCTTCTTCATTTGTTTTTGTAACTGCTTCTTTTTCTGCAGCTAATGGCGGTTGCTGGCAGTGGCAGAGAGGCTCATTACTGCCACCTTGATTGGAGCAAGGACTGGACTTATTTTATACTCACTCAGACGTATTCGCCGTATGACTGCGTGCAGCCCTCCGTGAAGCTGTTACATATACCGTTACAACCCTATTAGCAATGTAATCAATTGTATGATTGTCCAGAGTCAACTCGTGATTCATTGCAAATTTACCACATTTTTTTCTATCTTTGCTGAATGTTCCTTTCCAATATGGGACCTGACGAAGTAGCACAGGGAGACCTTTTTATCACCATCATCATTGTTCCCATGTATTGACTGAAAATGCGGTGACATGAAACATGAATGATCCCTCTACCGTTTCCACAATGTCCACGTTTCTTCGTCTTTGCCTGCCGGAGTTCAACATTCCACTTCGGGGCAGAACGCACGTGAACAAGGAAGTGTTTGGCGTCAGATACGTTAGCATACAGAGATGATGGCAAACCAATAAAACCAAAGCAGAGACGTTAAGGGGAAAACAGGAAAGGAAAAAGAGGTTTTCAGGTTTTTAGTGACTGCAGACATGTTGGCATCAACTGGGCTTCCAGACTGACGCCGAGCTGAGCTTCTGTCCTCTGCATCAGTCAGAACATGTTAACAGTTGAAGAACATTGTGTAAGGATGCTGATGACATCTTTCCTGTCCCTTGTCAGGAGGTGATTACCCATGAGCACGTGGTGGCCATGATGAAAGCAGCTATCAGAGACACGCAGGACCTCCCCATGTTTGTGAGTTGTTGTTCACGAACAGCTGACCCTGATGGACAGTGCTGATTGCTCTGTTCAGACGGGAAATGACCATGTGTTTGCTTTCCAGGAACCCAAGATGACGCGGTCCAGACTAAAGCAGGCCATGCAGCAGGTGACCGCCAACTCCCACAATCCCCTCTGTTGCCACCAAAGCCTGTTTAACCCGTCTGTCTGTGTGTCTCACGTCTACAGGCACACTCCTGGAGTCTGTCAGAGGAGCAAACAGCCATCAGGGTAAGTGATGACCTCAGCCTGTTTTTCACAGAGGGATTGGGGGTACTGTGGATGAAGCAATTGTCCTTCATGCTTCGAGATCTCTGCTACGGCTGCATTCCCGCCCACTGTTAGCATGAGTGCAGACATGTTTTCCACCCATGTGATGTCATGTGCTCAGAAAACTTGCTGGAGGTTGCTATAGTAACAGAGGGGTGTCTACTGTCGCTCAGCTACTCCTTCTCCCAGCATTGTGTCATCAACTGTCAATCATCACATTAGGAAGTAGCAGAAACATGCTGATTTTCACACGGCCCTGTCTGTCTCTCTCTGTCTGTCTGTCAGCCTCCTCAGTTTGTGGACATTGAGCTGGAGGATGATGAGGACTCATCGGATGAAGAGTATCGTCCTGAGGAAGATGAGGAGGACGACACAGCTGAAGAAGCGAGTGATTCTTCCTCTGACTCTGAAGATGATGTCTATGTTCCTCTAATGACTGTGTGTGTGTGTGTGTGTG
The DNA here is from genome assembly GCA_903171835.1 of Mullus surmuletus. NCBI lineage: Eukaryota > Metazoa > Chordata > Actinopteri > Syngnathiformes > Mullidae > Mullus > Mullus surmuletus. Next base: position 70,516 of record CAESWR010001067.1, on the reverse strand, counting down.
TGTGTGCACGCAGACCTTCCTTAGTGATGCTGACAGCTTGGTTTCACCTCCCAGAATCCTTTGCGCTCAGCCCAGACTGCATGCACACCACACAGCTGATAAACCCTCCCAGGTACACTTGACCTCTGATATTTGTCCGTGACTGAGCCTGTGCAGCTCTTTATGCTGTTACCAAGACAACCAAGCAACCAATGGCAGGAACTCAGACCTGTTACCCTTTGTGTGTGTGTGTGTGTGTGTGTGTGTGTGTGTGTGTGTGTGTGTGCGCGCCTGTGTGCCTCGTGGTGTCGGCACACACATGCACAGATAGAGGAGAGTCCACCCCCTGCTGAGCCCTCCTTCCTGGAGAGACTGAATGCTGTGGAAGAGGAACTTGACAATAGTCCCTCCTACACCTATCATCAGGTAACTGCTCCTCCTTAGCCCCTCCCCCTTCTTTGATCCTCTTCTGGCCTGTCTCATCGCCTGGTGCGTTTCTCAGTCTGCAGGGCAGAAAGCTGCAGATGAAGAGAACGACGGCTGCTTGGCCTTCCGCACACGCTCCAAACTTCCTCTGGTCAATGTTCCTATGGGGCAGCTGGAAGCGGAGCTTCTGGCCCCTGACATCACTGCTGACATGTATGATCATAGCTCCCCCCACCAGGAGGAAGACCGACACTGGACGCAGTGGCTGCGGGGGCTGATGGCCCTGGACAACGAAGGTCAGAGGTCACCGACTGTGGCGTTGTACACTTCCTCTTCATTTGAGAGTCTTTTGAGATCAAGTGTGTATGGTGGGGGGGCGGTGTGTTCTTTCAGAGGATCCTGATGATGATGATGACCCGGAGTATAACTTCCTGGATGACAAGGATGAGCCCGACCTGGAGGACTACAGAACAGACCGGGCGGTCCAGATCACCAGTAGGTGTCATGGAGGCTGCTGGTCACAGCCAGCTGGGAGGCCGTTCTTCTGATATCTTGGTTTGCTTATGCTGTTTTTCAGAGAAGGAGGTAAACGAGCTGCTGGAGGAGCTCTTTGACACTGTGAGTTACTGGCATGTGTTTGAGTGGTTGCCATGGAAACACTTGCCACTTCTGTGTTGATGTTTGGTCCCTTTGCAGTTGCAGGAGGAGGAGCAGGCCGAGGTGGCAGCTAGAGGGCAGAATGAGGAAGAGGCCCTCTCACAGTCTGGGCCTAAATTCAACGTCCCTCAGGCTTTACGGTAACGCTGCTGTGTCCACACATGTGGCGAGTAGGCGGGGCTAATTGGGTCGGCTATGGTCCTCCTGTTGGGACGGAGCAGCAGAGAAGTGCTGTGACTGTTTGGGTTGGGAGGAAGAAAAAATACCTGTGTTCATGTCTGATGTTTCTTCAAAGGGGAGACATGGGTTCATGAGGTCATGGGGACATTAGATCATGAGGTCATGGGGACATGGCCACAGCATGACTTCAGAATACAAAGCTGTTAAAGGCCACCTTCTGTGAGGTATTTGACAGTTACATTTAGTTGCCAGATGCTCAAAAACATTATTTTAAAGTTTTTTCCCTCAAATTCAGCTTTACTACTTAATTCCAGCCAGTCTAAAAGTGTCTCTATGAGCTCTCCTGAGAACAGGCTGTTTCTGTGCCTGTACCTTTAAATGTCAGTGAGCTGTGTGTGGCCACGCCCACTCCACACTCCTATTGGCAAGGGGCTGCGGCTCTGGTTGGTGTAGGTTGTTAGTGTTTTTGAGGGCAGAAAGGCGGTGGTTGAGGCGTAGCTAATTGAAGCAGAATGAGGTTCCCGTTCACCAACATCTTCACATTCTGCAGCTGCAGCAGCACGTTTCTCAATGCTTGCTTACTTTATTGACTTGATATGTGTAAATTGAGCTGCTAGCATGTAGCTAAGGTGGATCTTGTGTGGGCAGCTGGTGGACAGCAGCCTCCACTACAGTCGGGGGTAGTGGACAGAGACTTCCACCTCACAAGTCCCACATGCTCACATCCGCTCCTTTCAGCTCACAGTGGGCGAAAAGTCCATGAGGAACACAATGTTTTAATTTTTGGGCTTCATACTCACACACATGACTGTTAGAAAACCTTCAGAAAATGAATTTGGCTCGGAAGGTGACCTTTAAGGATTGGTGGGATTCTGAAGACAGAAAGACTGCGGCTGGGTGTTAGGTTTTATTCTGAAGGCTTCAGGAAGGGCTACTGTTATGTGGACGATTGTCTGATGGATTCGCGTCTGAATTGGAATGGAAGGGTGCTGTCGCCATGGTTGCAGAGGAACCCCATGGCAGGTGTATATGATGTGGCATGTTTGTGTTTGCAGCTTCGAGGCTGCCTTAGCCAGCATGCTAACAGAGCAGCGGCTCACCATCAGGAGGCAGTATGAGGCTCTGCAGCAGAGGAGAGCCCTGCAGGACACCACCAACCATCGCAGCCACAACACGCCCGCCCAGCCAGCCCACGCCCCCAGAGCCATGGCCACTGTGCCCGCCCGTATGCACCCCCCCCTCCACCTGGACTCTGCCCAAAAGCTGCAGCTGCAACAACAGGTGCAACAGGTAGGTACGACCTCTGACCTCTGGCTAAGTGTCAGTTGCGTGTTGTGTTTGTACCTCCAACCTACGTCATGGACATCTTTGTCTCTCAGCACGTGCAGCTGCTCACACAGGTGTACCTGCTGAGCCAGCGTATCAGCGCCCTGAAGCAGGAAGCCCAGATCAGCAAACACTACCTGGTGAGCTGGTGAAGATCTGCTCAAAGCAGGAAACAAGGGAAGGAAAGGACACAAACATGTCTCTTATCTGCAGGAGGAGCTGCATCAGTTTGCCAGGCGTCAGGAGGAGGTGTTCCCGCTCAGCTCCTTCAGAGTGTGTAACCTGCAGGGAGCGCTAGATCTCCTGCAGGAGGTAGAGCAGAAACTAGGGCCTCCACCTCCAGCTGCAGCTGCTTCAGCTTCTGGCGTGTCAAGGCGCTTGCTCCCTGCGATGATTCCGACCACAAACAGTGAGGCGCTGGAACCAAACTCCGCTCACCTTTGGTTGCTCCTGCCACTGTTCTGTGACCTGGCCTACTTTTTTTTTTGTCTCTGTATTTAGGTCACGCCTTCCCCCTGCTGCCCTCTGACACTGCCTGGTTGCTGGCCACCCGGCCCGCATTCATGTACCCAGAACTACTTCCTCTCTGTAGCCTTGACCCCGCCCTCCATACGCGGCACCAACGGAGCGTTTACACTTCGGGAGAGGACGGGTAAGTGCACGGCAACAGGCCAGCGGCAGGAGGACAGGAGGAATCATTACCCATGATACATCTGTGCAGGCTGATCCTTCTGGGTTTGAAGCACTTTGAGGGCGCGGTCCAGCCTGAGCAGCTGATCAGCTCCTACCTGCTCTGTAAGTCACGATGGAACATACGGAAACACATCCGCGAGATGAGCAGCTCCAGAGCACCAAGCAACAATGTCATCAAGGTGACGTGTGTGCGTGTGTGCGTGTGTGTGTGTGTGTGTGTGTGTGTGTGTGTGTGTGTGTGTGTGTGTGTGTGGGGGGGGGGGGCTGTGAGTTTGGAGAGGGTGCTGTGGGGTGGAGGGTGAAAAAATCCTTACTGTTTGTGCTTTCAGACCTTCCTGACACACTCAAGTGTCCCACCGCTGCCTGTCGCTTGCAACAGAGCCCGGCCGGGAGACATGCGCCCCCCAGTGGACAGGGAGCCATCCAACATGCCCAGCTGGCTTAAGGTGAGATTCTTGCTTCTTACGTTGATGAGTCCTTCTTACCCTGAGTGTGCTAGCTGTTCCTACTTAGGCATAGAGGCCCCACCCTGTTAGAAGCTGCAGCCTGATGTTGATCCTCTGATTTCCCTGTAGAACAGCCAGCACATCATCCAGAGGACGCGACTGGACACCCATCCTCCACGTTATCCTGCTTCCCTCCCTCATGGTTGCAGCCTAAGACTTCACCCCTCCTGGATCAGCAAGGCATCTAGGCCACCTGCTCCCCATCACAGACGCTTCTTCACTTTGGCCCACAATGATTCTCTCCTGCCACTCTATCCAGCAGAGAGACAGGTGGACAGACAGATGGACCAGCCACCAGCCAGTGCTCTGCCCTGCCCTTGTCCTCCAGGTGTCAGTGCCTCCATATCAGCTGCACCAAGCTTTGCTCCGCCTCCAGCCAGCAAAGTCATTTCCTCGGCTGCTGTCCAACCTGTCCTGCTGTCACCGCCCACTTTGACAAACACAGAAACCACAAATCCCATGATGCCCTGCTCAGCTGCTCTGAAACCAGGCTACATTGTCTTCCAGATGGTTTGGACACCCAAGGTTCCACCCGCAGCCCAACCTGCCTTGGAGCAGCAGCCTAATGGTCTGAACTCTGAGTATGTGGAGGGGTTACGGAATATCAGAATTAAGTCCCCCCCCACAGAGGAAGAGAGACAGGGAGAGGAGTCGGATGTGAGTTCATTGATGCAACGTCCAGCATTTTTCGGGGAGGGGGAGGGGGAGGGCCAGGTGGTTGGAGGAGATGAGGGAGAGGTGGGGGAAGCGGAGGGGGGCAGGAACAACATTGGTTTCACATGTCTAAATGGAGGCGAAAATGGTGGAGCAGATGAAGGGAGGAGAGATGAGGGAAGAGGAGAAGGTGGAGAAGGAAGGGGAGGAGGAGAGGAGCGAGACCAGGGGAGGGAGGAGGAGCAGGAGGAGGGAGGGCAGGGGGAGGATGGGGAACAAGAGAGAGACGAGGACAGAGACAAGGATAAAGATGAAGATCATGACAGGCAGGGTGAAGAGGAGGAGGAGGACTTCGATGACCTCACACAGGATGAAGATGAGGAGGAAGTGATGTCATCTGCATCAGAGGAATCTGTGCTCTCTGTTCCGGAGTTGCAGGTATCTCATGTGTGACCTTTAACCTCTAACATGCAACAAAACACAGATGAGGAGAAAGCCCTGCAGCTGACCTCTGATCTCTTTAGGAGACAATGAAGCAGCTTACATGGCTGGCATCAGAGAGGAGGCTCGGTGCTGACGGTGATTCTGAGGAGGATCATTCTCCCACCTCTCCTGGCTCACAGGAGGAGGAGGAAGAGGAAGATGAGGAAGAGGAGGCGCCCAAAGGGGAGGAGTCTGAGGAGAGGCGAAGCAGTAAGGTGGAAGGAGATGAGGAGACACCATCCCAGGAGGATATGCCCAGAGGAGGGACGAGGTGTCCTGCACGAGGAAGAGGTCACACCTGTTATTTGATGCTGCCATGTTTCGTCTCACCACTGTGACGAGTGACTGACTGAACGACTACTGTGACGAGTGACTGACTGAACGACCACTGTGACGACTTACTGACCGAACGACCACTGTGACTACTTACTAACAGAACGACCACTGTGACTAGTGACTGAACAACCACTGTGACTAGTGACTGAACAACCACTGTGACTAGTGACTGAACAACCACTGTGACTAGTGACTGACCCAACGACCACTGTGACTACTTACTGACCGAACGACCACTGTGACGAGTGACTGACCGAACGACCACTGTGACTACTTACTGACCGAACAACCACTGTGGCGAGTGACTGACCGAACAACCACTGTGACGAGTGACTGACCGAACAACCACTGTGACGAGTGACTGACCGAACAACCACTGTGACTAGTGACTGAACAACCACTGTGACTAGTGACTGAACAACCACTGTGACTAGTGACTGAACAACCACTGTGACTAGTGACTGACCCAACGACCACTGTGACTACTTACTGACCGAACAACCACTGTGGCGAGTGACTGACCGAACAACCACTGTGACGAGTGACTGACCGAACAACCACTGTGACTACTTACTGACCGAATGACCACTGTGACTAGTGACTGAGTGACTGACCCAACGACTACTGTAACTAATGACTGAGTGACTGACCCAACGACCACTGTGACTAGTGACTGACCGAACGACCACTGTGACTGCTTACTGACCGAACGACCACTGTGACTAGTGACTGAACAACCACTGTGACTAGTGACCGAACAACCACTGTGACTAGTGACTGACCCAACGACCACTGTGACTACTTACTGACCGAACGACCACTGTGACTAGTGACCGAACAACCACTGTGACTACTCTCCAACCGACCTTTGTGACTAGTGACTGACCAAACAACCACTGTGACTACTCTCCAACCGACCACTGCTGGACGACCATTGTGACTACTGACCGACCGACAAACCACTGTGACTGGTTTTTGATCACTGTGACTATTGAACAACTGAATACTGTGACTACTGACCGATCAACTGATCAACCTATATTGACTACTGCTGTGTCTCCACAGGGCGGAGCCGACCTCTTCGGGGGCTGAGGAGGCGTGGCCAAGAGCGGCACAGTAAAGATGCCAGTAAGCTGTTGCTGCTGTACGATGAAAACATCCTGGACAACGATCCGCACAGAGAGAGCAAAGACGTGGCCTTTGCCCGGAGTTACCTCAACAGGGTGAGGGAGGCGCCCAACCACATTTCCTGTTTGTGACCTTTAGTGGCAGCGGTATCCCTACCTGTTCCGTATCAGAAATACAATTTGCATTGCACATGTGCGAAGATGAGGTCACTCCTCTAATTGTCATTGTTTTAGGACAATCAGTGATTGACTGTGCTTGTCAGATGACCAGCCTGTGATTTGTCTGACAGAAGGAGGTTAAAAAACAAGAGTTAGCTTCGTGGCTAATGCCAATTTTCTACACTTTTACAACCAGATCTGCTGGACAAACTCATGTCACTCATGATCCACCCACACTGACAGAAAGCTAGCCCTGGAGCTAACTGTGAGTCCGATCAATGAGCTGTCAGAATCCACACACGCATAAGGACATACTGCTCCACTCCCTCGGTTTAATCTGTTTTTCTTTTTTTTTCTGAACAAGTTTTGATTAGCAACCAAATAAAGTTTTTCAAGACGTAGACATAGTATCCTGCATGCGGAGTTCTTGACAGGATTCTCGATCAGGGCGTTTCCATTTTAGATCTTAGCATGACTTTTTTGACACGTGTAGCACAAACAGGGCTGTGCGACGTGCACAATCTGTAACTGCCCTGAGTTGCTTTGACAGGCTGCAGCAGATGCAGCAGATGCAGACGTGTTGCACACGCATGCAGTACAAAGCGTGTTTCTGGTACCGATCGTGCAGCGACAAGCGGGCTGATTCGATCCCTGTAAAGGTGTTGGATGGGATGGGGGCGGAGCTGACAGCAGGCGACATGATAGCGAGCAGACATGGAGGTTTAGTTCAAAATATGAAAATGTAAATATGAGGTGATGAACTGGTGAAATGAGGGTCCAAAACTAACACTCACCAATTACGGATACGTTTTGTCTCTAGCTTTTTTGCTACTGGAGAACGATGCCGGTATCAGCTGCTTTCCTGGCGCCCATGTCAGAACCAGAATAGGGACCAGAAGCAGAATGCCTTTATTAATCCCAAGAGGAAATTGCTTTTTGTTGCAGCATCTCCAACTCAAGTGTCCAGTAAAAACAAGTATAGAAGTATAAGTTATAATAAATATAAAAATCAAAATAAAATAAAAATATGAATATGTGAGAAAAAATGTTAACGTATAATAAAAATAGAAGAAACCGCAGCAATAAACAAGATGTGCAGTATGTAAAGTATGTACAGTCGCGCGCCTGTGTCAATGGTATAATCCATTCATGTCATTTTTGGAAAGCGGTTGCCATGGAAACAAGTTAACTTTTTGTTGTCAATCTGGCTGATGATTTTCTACAACCACGAGCACACAACCTTAAAACACGTTTTTTGTTGATTTTGAAAATTAAACAGATATTTTATCTTGGATCTGCATCCAACTTCCTCTGCTGTTTGATCTGCGCTGAGCTGATCAAAAATTTCAATCAAACAAAAGGGTTGTTGCCCCCCCCTCTTTAAATCAGGGGTTTTCAAAGTGTGTGATAGTGAGCCTCACCTAAGAGAACTCAAAAGCAGCCGCAGCCAATTATGATTAGTATTATTACGCAATGTGTATCGCACTGCGGTGCGATGCTTCGGTTGCCTTGGTATTCACGGTGCCAAACTTCTCGGTGACTTTCATCTGTGACCAATAATTCAGCAATTCATGAAGCTTCCTTTCAAAAACTCCTGTGGCTTGGTCTTTAAACTTTGGTGCTTAGTTTCAATATGACGCTGGAGTTTACATGGTGGCGTACTCTGTTTAGTCCTCTGGCGACCCCCAGGGGAGGCTCGCCTCACACTTTGAAAACCGCTGCTTTAAAACAGTGTTTTTCAACCACTTTGCGTGCCGTGACATATTGTCAGATGTACCATGGGAAAGTATCCAATTTCACCTAATTGGTGTAAAAAACATTTTTTTATACAAATGAATTATTATCTGCAAATAATGAGCCATTGTTGAGTGTCTGTGCTGTCGAGTCACTGGACAGAACAGACTTCATATTGTTAATAAAGGCTACAGAGTTTCGTTTTTTTAACATTTTCGGCTGGTTGTGCCTGGTGATTTTTTTCAATGAAAAGAATGCACCTTGGCTCAAAAAAGGTTGAGAAACACTGCTTCAAACACTTCACAAACCCCAGTGGCGTCTGAGGGCTGAGCCCCAAAATCAGAAGACTCCAGCATTTTGTCTTGTGGTCCCTGTATCGTATTTCGTTTGAGTGATAGTTGACTATTTCGTTGCTCCACTACTGGTAGCAAATTACAACACTTAAACGCAATTTTTATTTGCCTGGTTGGTTAAAAAAATGTAGCATACCAGCCAGCCTAGTTTTGGACCCTGGATTTAATGATATTCAACACGCAGACATGCAGTTGTGACAGACCGGCAGAAACGCTTATGCCACTGGACTCAACCTCTGGCAGCCCTCATCTGACTCCTCCCACTGTTTTGCAGAACCTTACTCACTCACATCAGAGCTGACAAAGACAGACAAGATGGATACGGACACACAGACAGACGGGCGGACGGACGGGGAGGGAGACAGAGAGAGAGACAGAGAGAGACAGGTTTTTAATAGAGGATATGTGTGCAGGTGCGGGAGGCGCTGCATGATGTTCCAGAGAAGGTGGAGGAGTTCCTGTCTCTGCTGAACGGCTTTGAGCAGCTCGGAGGAGGACGGGAAGTGCTGGTGATGTTCAGGAAGCTGCGCTACATCCTGGGAAACCGGACGGACCTCCTGCGAGACTTCGCTGCCTTTTTGCATCCTGAGCAGGCACTGGAGTGTGGGCTGGTGAGCTCAGCTTCCCCACATGTTCCCCACATGTTGTTCACATACGTTGCGATAATGACTGTGTGTGTGTGTGTGTGTGTGTGTGTGTGTGTGTGTGTGTGTGTGTGTGTGTGTGTGTGTGTGTGTGTGTGTGTGTGTGTGTGTGTGTGTGACCTTAGCTGGAGGAGCAGCAGGCTTTCGAGCACAGTCGGCGCTTTCTTCGGCAGTTGGAGATCAGCTTTGGAGACAACCCGTCACACTACCAGAAGATCATCAAGGCTCTGCAGGCCGGACCGGACCTCAGCCCCACCAGCGTCCATGAGGTACTGCCCCCCCCCTGCACGTCACATAAAGAATGAGGATGCTCGTGACCTTTGACCCCCTCTCAGCTGCGGAACTAGTTGGGGGAGATTTAATCATGCCTGTTGCCATGGTTACGGGCCTTGCTACCAACAGACGTCATCGTGTGGTGTCCATTTGCTGCCACTTCAGACACACTTCTTGAAGGAGGTGGTTGATGTCTGTGTGGGGGTGAGAGGTCAGGCTGTAGGGGGTGGCTAATGTCTGTGTGGGGGTCAGAGGTCAGGCTATAGTCTGCGGTGGAATCAGTCACATGTTCTCTGTGGTCCAGCTGAAAGCCCAGATGGCAGCGCTGCTCAAAGGACACAACCATCTACAAGCGGAATTCTGGGTGTTCTTCGACGAGCTCCGCCCACCTGCATCCCGCCCCGGGCAGTTTGAAGAAGCTCATTGGCCAGAGGATGGAGGAGGCGGGTCTGATGGAGCAGACGTTGTGGGCTCTGTGGTGGGGGGCGGAGCCAGCTGTGGCTTTGAGGAAGTCAGGCTCCCAGATCTGGAGGAGGAAGAGGAGGGACACAAAATCCAGGCAATCACCAGTCGGCGCCAGAGGAGGAAGATTGACAGCCACAGGAACTTTCAGGTGTGAACAAAGGTGATTGATGTGGAGGCTCCGCCCCCTCCCTCTGTCTTACGCCCTGCTGTGTTTCCAGGAGTCTGATTGGCCGAATAAAGAGTGGCGATGTCTCTGCAAGGATGCAAAGATTCGCAGACACCGCAGGAAAGGATGCTCTCGCTGCCATGGCAACAAAGTCAGACCTGGGGGTGTGGCTAGAGTCATGAAGAGCCTGGACCCTCTGTATGCTCAGACAAGCTCCGCCATTACAGAGCCAGGTGACATAGACCTGGAAGTGAAGGGGGACGACACAGGTCCTCGAGGAGGTGTGTGTGTGTGTGTGTGTGTGTGTGTGTGTGTGTGTGTGTGTGTGTGTGTGTGTGTGTGTGTGTGTGTGTGTGTGTGTGTGTGTGTGTGTGCGCGCGCAACATAACAGGTCTCTGTGTGTGTGTCTCCTGATAGATGGCGGTGTGGCATCATGGGAAGCGTCGTTCCCTCTGGTGGATGAGAAGGAGGAGGAGGACGAGGCTGATGATGATGGTGATGATGATGATGATGATGACGAAGACGAAGAGAAAAATAGCAGTCAGCTAATGAAGAGGAGCCGGAAAGATGAAGTTCCTCCCTCCTCTTCTGTTCCTGCCGAACCCCCCGTCTGTGCCAAGAACATCTCAATGACTGCTAGTGGAGAGAAGGTCATCCTCTGGACCAGGTGCTCCTCCTCCTCCTTCCCTTCTTCCTCTTGCTCCTCCTCCTCTGTCTCTTCTTGCTGCTCTTATTCTTCCTCCTGTTGCTCCCCGCCTTCCATCTCTTCTCCACGATTAAAGCCTCTTCTCGTTGGCAGGGAGGCAGACAGAGTCATTTTGACGACGTGTCAGCAGGAAGGAGCCAATCAGAACACGTTTCAGGCCATCTCTAGTCTGCTGGGCAACAAGACTCCCAGTGAGGTGATTGGCTGTTCAATCGCCTGAAGTTGCTCTGATTAGCTTCTTGGCTTCTTGGTTTATGTGGGTTTCTCTTTTTGTGTGTGTGTGTGTGTGTCTCCAGGTTTCTCGCAGGTTTCGAGATTTGATGCGTCTCTTTCGGTCGGCAGCTCGCCAGGCCAGCTCTGAGGACGAGACTCCGCCCACTGAGCCAGCATCCAACAAGGAACCAGAATAAGTTGGCAGCAGAGCCTGATGGCCATGAGGCTGACCAATCAGACTCTTAGAGCTTTTATTGTGAAGTATGTAAATATGACACTTATTTAATGTTTTTATTAAAATATTTCTTATAATAAAGTTTTCTTCACAATCTTGCTACCACTGCATGACAGTTGAAGAGAAATGAGAACGAGGAAAGCATCTGGAGTAAGTCAACAAGTGAGAATTGATGACTGGCTACAGATAGGTAGTAAAAATATCCTATCAGAGGCATGTTAACATGTTCAGCCAATCGCAGAGCGACACCTTGGTGGCATTGCTGAGGATGGGAGTGTGAGACGAGCAGACTGCATCCAAGTAGTACTCGTGTAAACACTACATGTGACCTTTACTGATGTTGACTCAGCCTCTCAGGTATGACTCATCCAGATGTTCCATGCTGTGAGAGTGAGAAGTCCCGATTTTGCTTCTTGGAATTACAAATATTCCATTAGCTTTCTGTGTCCAAACCGGACTCTTCGTCCTGCTGTTTTTGTGAAGGTGCAGGAAGGGACACAACTGGACCAGTTGGATCAGTAGCATAAGTGTGAAGATTAAAGACAGAAAGTTGCTGACTCTTATGTGGCTAAATCCTTTAATTTATCAAATTTAACAGCTGAAATATTTTACATCAAAACATTTCAGAAGGTTGCTGCTAAAACACCAGGAGCAAAAAACAATTAGTGGATATGTCTGGAAAAGCTGAAAAATGATCAAATGTGTTTGAAGTTTTTCTATTGTGAACTGATGCATCATCCCCAGAAGCGCCGCCTGCTGGTGGGCGGCGTCAACACGTCCCCCGGAGACAGAGGCAGCGCGAAGAAAGAACCTGCTGACTCCACCATGAAGATGAAGTAGATGTTGGCCGCCATCATGGCAACACTCGGCAGGAAGGAGAGGCCGAATCCAAAACCACGAACGCTGCTGCCGAGGGTGGCGGCCGCCCAGTAGAGCAGCCTGGAGGAGCAAAACAAGCGCACCCTCTTTAGAAAAAAGACGGAAGGCGACGAGACGTAGCGCCGCTTTTTAGTCTCACCGTCCCAAGGCAAAGACGATGGCGAGCAGGGGGATGAGCTTCAGCTGCTCCTGGCTCAGGTACATCGCCATGACGACCTGCTGCAGGAAGTAGATCAGGAACAGCGAGACGGATTCGGAGACAAAGCGGCGATGGAGGCCGACCTCTTGAAACTCTGCCTCCTTTGCTGCATCATCACACAGAGGCTGGACGTCACCTGATCGAAACCGACTGATGCCCAGAACCAGCCAACCTGATGGGGACACAAGGGAGAGACAGATGGGTGAGACTAACGGGAGACACAGGAGAGACAGATGGGTGAGACTTACAGATGGATGAGACAGACGGGGAAACACACGAGAGACAGATGGGTGAGATAGATGGAGACACAGGAGAGAGATGGGTGAGACAGAGCAGAGACACATGAGAGAAACGGGGAGACACAGGATTGAGAGATGGGTGAGACAGGAGAGAGAGATGGGAGACACAGGACAGACAGATGAGGCACAGGAGAGACAGATGGGTGAGACTGACGGGAGACACAGATGGGTGAGACAGATGGGAAACACAGGAGACAGATGGGTGAGACTGATGGGAGACAAAGGAGAGACAGATGGGACACACAGGACAGACAGATGAGGCACAGGAGAGACAGATGGGTGAGACTGACGGAAGACACAGGAATGACGGATGGGTGAGACAGACGGGAGACACAGGACAGACAGATGGGTGGGACAGACGGGAGACACAGGAGAGAGAGATGGGAGACACAGGAGAGACAGATGGGTGAGACTGACGGGAGACACAGGAATGACAGATGGGTGAGACAGACGGGAAACACAGGAGACACAGATGGGTGAGACAGATGGGAGACACAGGACAGACAGATGGGTGAGACTGACGGGAGACACGGGAATGACAGATGGGTGAGCCTGAAGGGAAACACAGGAGACACAGATCAGTGAGACAGATGGGAGACACAGGAAAGAGAGATGGGTGAGACAGATGGGAGACACTCACCCAGCAGGACGGGCGTGGCTGCAAAGACAGAGCAGCGCAGCGCGTAGACAAGCCTCAGGGGGGCGCCGTCTACCAGAGGGGCGTCAAACGGCAGAAAGACAAACCCCCCCCAAACCAGCAATGGGAAGAAAAAGGCTGAGGTCGTCAGAGACACGCCCACTTTCAGGCTGTCCCTGCCAGGACAGACCCGCCCACCTGAGACGGGAAGAACGGTCAAATCCCCGCCCACTGAGGCAGTGAGACAGGATGTGAGATGCAGACAGACGCGCTCACATGTGCTGGTGTTGCATTGACGGCCATGTTGATCGTAGTCCTCTGTTACACTCAGGAAGGGACTCATCTCCCAGAATGCCTCAGTGTCTGGGGGCAGCGAGGGCGAGTGGGGGACGCTCAGTGCAGGACTGAAGACCTGAGCCGCTTTCTCAGGCAGGATGTTCTCCACAGGCTCCGCCTCCTCCTCCCTTAGTCCCTCCCCCTGCACCTCACCTGCTCCGCTCCTCCTCCTCGCGTCTTTCAGCTCCCTCTCACTTTCTGTCCAGCTGGCTCTCTGTCGGAAAGACGCGTCTGACCTCACGCTCGCCCGCTCTCCTGCCCGTCTGTCCCTAGGACACGGCAGAGACATGTCCGCCCGTCTGTCCCTGGGACACGGCAGAGACATGTCCGCCCGTCTCTCTGTCAGAAACACCAGTGGACACCGAATCAGACGAGCTTGCACAGGTTTGTGTGCTCTTTGCACTTCCAACCCCCCTTAGATGCCACAAAGCCTCTCAGAAGGTCCGGTGGACAGTCAGGGGGTCCGGTGGACAGTTAGAAGGTCTGATGGACAGTCAGAAGGTCAGGTGGACAGTCAGGGGGTCCGGTGGACAGTTAGAAGGTCTGATGGACAGTCAGAAGGTCAGGTGGACAGTCAGGGGGTCCGGTGGACAGTTAGAAGGTCTGGTGGACAGTCAGAAGGTCAGGTGGACAGTCAGAAGGTCAGGTGGACAGTCAGGGGGTCCGGTGGACAGTTAGAAGGTCTGATGGACAGTCAGAGGGTCAGGTGGACAGTCAGGGGGTCCGGTGGACAGTCAGGGGGTCCGGTGGACAGTCTGAAGGTCTGATGGACAGTCAGAAGGTCAGGTGGACAGTCAGGGGGTCCGGTGGACAGTCAGGGGGTCCGGTGGACAGTCTGAAGGTCTGGTGGTCAGGCAGAAGGTCCGGGGCCGAACCTCCGTTGAAGGTTCTCTTGGACGTCGGGAGTGTTTGCGGACTCCGCTTCTCGCGCTGCAGCTTCAGGAATGACGTTTAGTTTGAATTAATGTTTGAATTAAATGGAAGTAAGTTGTTTGTCAGACATTCTCAAAGAGCCAAATGTCAAAGTCACCAGCAGAGATCAG
>CAESWR010001067.1:33079-45168 GCA_903171835.1 Mullus surmuletus | reverse complement strand
GACAGACAGACACTGGTCAGACAGACAGACAGTCACTGGTCAGACAGACAGACAGACAGACAGTCACTGGTCAGACAGACAGTCACTGGTCAGACAGACAGACAGACAGTCACTGATCAGACAAACAGACAGACACTGGTCAGACAGTCAGTCACTGGTCAGACAGACAGTCACTGGTCAGACAGACAGACAGACAGTCACTGGTCAGACAGACAGATAGTCACAGGTCAGACAGACAGACAGACAGTCACTGGTCAGACAGACAGATAGTCACTGGTCAGACAGACAGATAGTCACAGGTCAGACAGACAGACAGACAGTCACTGGTCAGACAGACAGATAGTCACTGGTCAGACAGACAGACAGATAGTTACTGGTCAGACAGACAGATAGTCACTGGTCAGACAGACAGTCAGACAGACAGTCACTGGTCAGACAGACAGACAGTCACTGGTCAGACAGACAGTCAGACAGACAGACAGTCACTGGTCAGACAGACAGACAGTCACTGGTCAGACAGACAGACAGACAGGTAGTCAGGCAGGCGGACAGATGGACACAGATCGGTCAGACAAACATTCAGTCTTTCAGACAGTCGGACAGACAGACAGTTGGTCAGACAGGTGGGCGGCAGATCAGTCAGTCACAGGTCAGAGAGACCTGGGGTCTCAGTGGAGACCACCTGCCTGTCGTCCATGAACCAACTTGTCCCTGGTCTTGGGTCTCCAGACTGTGGGTTGTGGTTTCTGGACTCTGGTGCAGGTTCAGGTCAGACACATCACAGGTTCCCACATGGGAGAGAGCTGTCAAGCAGATCCAGGCTGGCTCCGCCCCCACGCAGCACTCCACCCCCACGCCGCGCTCCGCCCCCACACCGCGCTCCGCCCCCCACGCCGCGCACCGCCCCCAGCATTATCAATAGCAAGTGAGGCTTCAAAACAGAAGTTTCTGGAGACATTGAAGCTGACCAATGGCAGCGTGTCCTTCACTGGAGACCCACGGTGCTGCGCGTCATTTACTGGAGAGCCACGCTGCTGCGCATCCTTCACTGGAGACCCACAGTGCTGTGCATCCTTCACTGGATACCCACGGTGCTGTGCGTCATTTACTGGAGAGCCACACTGCTGAGCATCCTACACTGGAGACTGTAGCTGCTGTGCATCCTTCACTGGAGACCGTAGCTGCTGCGCATCCTGCACTGGGGATCCACGCTGCTGCGCGTCCTACACTGGAGACTGTAGCTGCTGCCCATCCTTCACTGGAGACCCATGGTGCTGTGCATCCTTCACTGGAGACCCACGGTGCTGCGCGTCATTTACTGGAGATCCACGGTGCTGCGCGTCATTTACTGGAGAGCCACACTGCTGCGCATCCTTCACTGGAGACTGTAGCTGCTGCGCATTCTTCACTGGGGATCAATGCTGCTGCGCGTCCTACACTGGAGACTGTAGCTGCTGCACATCCTTCACTGGAGACTGTAGCTGCTGCGCATCCTTCACTGGGGATCCACGCTGCTGCGCGTCCTACACTGGAGACTGTAGCTGCTGCGCATCCTTCACTGGAGACTGTAGCTGCTGCGCATCCTTCACTGGAGACTGTAGCTGCTGCGCATCCTGCACTGGGGATCCACGCTGCTGCGCGTCCTACACTGGAGACTGTAGCTGCTGCGCATCCTTCACTGGAGACTATAGCTGCTGTGCATCCTGCTCTGGGGATCCACGCTGCTGCGCGTCTGTCACTGTGGACCCATGCTGCTGCGCGTCTGTCACTGTGGACCCATGCTGCTGCACGTCTTTCACTGGAGACTGCAGTTGCTGCGCATCTCTCACTGTGGACCCATGCTGCTGTATGTCCTTCACTGGAGACTGCAGCTGCTGCACGGAGACTGTAGCTGCTGCACATCCTACACTGGAGACTGTAGCTGCTCCGCATCCTTCACTGGAGACTGCAGTGGTTGCGTGTAATTCCCTGGAGACCTACGGTGCTACGCGTCATTTACTGGAGACCCACGGTGCTGCGCATCTTTTACTGGGGACTGTAGCTGCTGCGCATCCTTCACTGGAGACTGTAGCTGCTGCGCATCCTTCACTGGGGATCCACGCTGCTGCGCGTCCTTCACTGTAGACCCATGCTGCTGCATGTCCTTCACAGGAGACTGCAGCTGCTGCGCATCCTTCACTGGAAACTGTAGCTGCTGCGCCTCCTTCACTGGTGACCCACACTGCTGCGCGTCCTACACTGGAGACTGTAGCTGCTGCGCGTCCTACACTGGAGACTGTAGCTGCTGCGCATCCTTCACTGGGGATCCACGCTGCTGCGCGTTCTTCACTGTGGACCCATGCTGCTGTGTGTCCATCACTGGAGACTGCAGCTGCTGCGCGTCCTTCACTGTGGACCCATGCTGCTGCGTGTCCTTCACTGGAGACTGCTGCAGCTGCGCGTCATTCACTGGAGACTGCAGCTGCTGCGCGTCGTTCACTGGAGACTGCAGCTGCTGCACGTCCTTCACTGGGGACCCGCACTGCTGCATTCACTGGACATTCAGGTCTGCTGGTGAACTTCCTGTGATGTCACTCAGTTCTACTGGTGGACTTCCTGTGATGTCACTCAGGTCTGCTTATGGACTTCCTGTGATGTCACTCAGGTCTGCTGGTGGACTTCCTGTGATGTCACTCAGTTCTACTCTTGGACTTGAGATTCCTGAGCTGTTGATGGGCGGGCGGCTTAAATAAAGGTTTTTTTCTCTCATTCCATCTCATGACCCCCCCCCCCCCATCAAACAGAGGTCTCTTTCTTCATCTCGTCACTGAGCTCTTTATTTATCGAACAGCTGATCGCTCACCATCAGCACATCGTTCCACCAGTTTAACCGTTTCAGCGCCGCTATAAAAGCAACATTAAGGCGTTTCTACGCGTTAGGAGGTCCCATGATCCATGTGGGTTGATGGATCTGTATGATTTCATACTAAGGAGTCCTCAACTTCTATGTTATTTGCAGCTGTGGTCTGATCACTTTTTGGAGGAAGTTCAGTAACTTCCTCTTATTATCGCTCCCGGTTCAGAAGTCCAACGCCCACAAGCAAGTTGACAGCAAGTCACCATATAAACACGCGTGTACGACGGATGTGACTGACAGCTGCCTACAGAATGTAGCCCCGCCCCCAAGTCAACTGAGACACGAGCCTCCTGCTGTTTTTGCAGGCACCTATTTTTTGGACATTCGAGAGTGTTGATTGATCCACTGTTTGTTTGTGTGTGTCTGTGTCTGTGTGTGTGTGTCTGTGTGTCTGTGTGTGTGTGTGTGTGCTTAGAACAAGGAGAAGGAGCGACTGAAGGAGCGTGAGAAGGAGGCAAGAGAACGGGAGGCGAGATCCAGCAATGGTCACCTGTTCACCTCCCTGACTGTGTCCTCCACCACGCTCTGCTCCTCCTGCAACCGTAGCATCACCGCCAAGGAGGCGCTCAGCTGTCCCGGTAACACACACACACACACACACACACAGTCTTTGTTTGCTCTGTGTGTAACAGATGGTGTGTTAATCCCTCTTCACAATGAGCACATCCACACTAACGTTGTCTGTGATTGATCAACAACAACTCCAAAGAAAATCCTTGCCTTCTGTAACTGCTAAGAACCTCTTGGTTCTCCTGGACTTCTCTTACTGCTCAGATACCTCTTGGTTCTGAAGAAGATGGTTTCGGTCCCAAGAACAGCAATTCACTAACGGAAATCTACACAATGAAGGTGTGGAAAACAGAACTTTAGTCCATCAAGATCCATCTGACATATATGATGAGTGAGAACAGAGTGGTTCTTCTTCCTTCATTAAGGCTGCATTCGGCCATTTCTTGCACTTCATGATAATCTGGGTTTTCACGGCTGCCCAAACGTGTACTGAGTGGGTGTGACGCTCCATCACACGTGGGAACAACCATCAAAAATACTAGCGACCATTATTCGTTAAAAGTATTCCAGAGGCATAGAGCGTGCTACGTATGGAGGAGGAGGCGCTCTGAGACTCTTCTGATGACCTTCAATATCAATATTAACTAATATTAGTTAAGATTGATGGTCATGCAGAAACAGTCCTGCTGAGGAGGACGATCAGGAGCAGCGTGACTCGAACCTCAGGAACTTGGAGACCCTCCATGCTTCAGGCGGGCCAGCACCTTCTCCTGTGTCTTCCAGCATCTAGTCCAGGACCGAGGATTGGTGTTTGGCCTAGACAGAGGACGACTGACTGGCTCGTTCAGTCTTTGAGCATCCACAGACACTGCTGGAGTCCTCAGCAGATAATGGCAGCTTTGATCCTTCCTGTACTCACAGTGTGCGGGTGAGTGTGTGTGTGTGCGTGCGTGTGTGTGAGAGAGAAAGGTGAATTGCACTGCTGAGGAGTGTCACTCACCACCTCCCCTTTGATGTTCGGGGGTTTCCACACACACCGGTTGTCAAAGTTGGTGATACCTCTTTGTATTGGAGCTTGTTCTCCAGTGACATCTGAGCAGGGATGGAGAACCTGAAGGAGAGTATGGAGGGGACGGACAGCTGTCTGACTCGTGTCAGAGCACCGTTTCCAGAGGAGCCAAACACTTCTGCTACACTTCCTGTCTGCTGCACTTCCTCTTTCATTCACTCGACTGAATTGTCTATGTAATACAATGAACTAGGTTCCAGGTAAATTCCAGGTCAGTTTCAGGTTAATTTAAGGGCAGTTCCAGGTTAATATCAGGTCATTTCCAAGTCAGCTCAAGATTTATTCCAGGTGTGTTGCCGGTTAATTCCAAGTCTGTTCCAAGTTAATTCCAGGTCTTTTTTAGGGTGAACTGTGAACATGCAAAATGTTTAATCTGATCGATAAACCCTGATGAGCAACCTTTGACCCACCAACTAAACCTGCCTGCCTGTCTCTCTGTCTGTCTGTCTCTCTGTCTGTCTGTCTGTCTGTCTGTCTGTCTGTCTGTCTGTCTGTCTGTCTCACAGCCTGTAATGTCACCATTCACAACCGCTGCAGAGACAGTCTGGCCAGCTGTGCCAAGATGAAACAGAGGGTAAGAACTCCTTGCCTGCCTGTCTGACTGATCACCTGTCTCTCTCATCACCTGTCTGTCTCACACCGGTTTTCTGATGAACTCGTCTTTCTCCGTTTGTGGAGCAGCAGCAGAAGCTGGCTATGGTCAGAAACAGTTCGGCACTGCAGAACGTTGCCCTACGCACAAAGAGTGAGTGACCGTCTTGTGTCTGTGTCAAATGGTGGTGAACACTGCCCTGGTGCATCTTGGGAAATGTAGGACCAGACCCAGTCGCTTTGTTGTCTCCTTTTCAGCACCGATGATGAAGGAGCGTCCCAGCTCGGCCATCTATCCGTCAGACAGTCTGCGTCAGTCTCTGCTCGGGTCCAGACGTGTTCGCTCCGGCCTCTCGCTGGCTAAGAGTGTCTCCACCAATAACATCGCAGGGTGAGCTTCAGCTGTCCTCCGATTGGCTGACTGCTGCTGTGCGTGGTCTCCATAGTCTTCTGTCAGTGCTTGAACTCACCTGTCCATCTTCTCGATCAGGGCTCCCGAGGACTCGGTGGGTCTCCGTAGGATTTTATCTCAGTCCACCGAGTCCCTGAACTTCAGGAGCAGAACTTTGTCCATGGAGTCACTGACAGATGATGGTGAGAACCTCTCCTATTGGTCAGCGCATCGATCAGTCATTCACTTTGATTATTCCTTCAGTTTGTTCACGGTGTGTGCTGTGCGTGCTGTGCAGGCGAGTGGTGGTGGAGCCCCCTGCTGGAGGACCTGCAGGTGGAGGGCAGCAGCGTTCAGGCTGACAGTTGGAGTCTGGTTGTGCAGCCCAGCTTCCTGCAGACACTGCACAAAGACGTGATCAAGCAGCAGGATGTGATCTACGGTAACCAGTGTGCTCCAGCAGAGGGCGCTGTGGGCAATCACATTATAACCAGCAGTACATCTTTACTTATTGAGCACAGACGGTGTAGTTCAAGCAGGCTGAACAAATTAAATCTTTTTTGTATTGTTGAATAGTTTCAAGGACAACTGCAATTGGCTGAGCATTTTTCTGTGTGCAGAGTTGATCCAGACGGAGTTCCATCACGTGCGGACCCTGCGGATCATGGAAGGCGTGTACCGGCGAGGGATGCTGGAGGAGGTCATGCTGGAGGCGGCTGTGGTCCACACCATCTTCCCCTGTCTGGATCAGCTGCTGGAGCTTCACGCCGCCTTCCTGTCTGAGCTGCTCGCCAAGAGGAAGCAGGGTCTGATGGATGGCAGCTCCACCAACTTTGTCATCAGGGGCATCGGAGAGCTGCTGCTGCGGCAGGTACAGCTGATCCACGTTAGAGGGCGTGTTTTGCATTTATTCAGTCACATTTCAAAATGATGTCAAACTTAATGGAAAGATGCTGCTGCTGAGAGCGGCGGACAAGTGGACTTCCTTCGACTTCTCAGCCTTGTTCTAGACTGATAGCTACCTACAAACCTGTGTGTGTGTGTGTGTGTGTGTGCGCGTGTGTGTGTTTTTTGTGCGTGCGTGCGTGCATATGTAGTTCTCAGGTCCGTGTGCTGATGAAATGAAGAAACTGTACTCCGAGTTTTGCAGTCGACACCCAAAGGCTGTCAAACTCTACAAAGAAGTTTTATCTCGGGACAGAAGACTGCAGCAGTTCATCAGGGTGAGGTTCTGGTCCTGGTGCTGGTTCTGATCTTGATCTTAAAGTTTAAGGCTTACTTGTGTAACTGGTACGTATCATGATGCAACATTGTCTGACATCCCATAATCCTCAGCGTGCTTGTCGTGGTCCGTTGCTGCGTCGTCATGGTGTCCAGGAGTGTATCCTGCTGGTGACCCAGAGAATCACCAAATACCCGGTCCTCATCCAGCGGATTCTTGACAACACCAAAGGTACATATGATCTCTTTGTGACCCCTGACCTATGAGGGACCACTGTTTGACCCCTCCTTGCCCGCCTGCAGGAAGAGAAGATGAGGTGCAGGCTCTGACCCGCGCACTGCAGCTGCTGAAGGACCTGATTAGCTCAGTGGATCAGGAGGTTCTGGAACTTGACCGGGCGAGGAGACTTCAGGAGATCCAGGCTCGTCTGGATCCCAGAGCCCAGGCGGAGGTCCGGGGAGGAGGAGTGTTCCGAGGAGGAGAGCTGCTTCGGAGGAGGCTCCTCTACGAGGGGGCGCTCCTCTGGAAGGTCCAGGGTTCTCGCATGAAAGGTGGGAGAGGTTTATGATGTCGCTCAAAGCCATGTGGGTTGAACTTAACTGACCAGTGTCCTCCTCTTCACCGGTTCAGATGTGACCTTCCTCTTGATGTCAGACATCTTAGTTTTCCTCCAAGAGAAAGACCAGAAATTCACCTTTGCTTCACTGGTGAGTGTGATTTCAACAGATCCCACTGCATCTCACCCCACTCCACCAGATCCCACCGCATCTCGCTGCCTTTCAACAGATCTAACTACACTCCACCAGATCCCACTGCATTTCCCCACCATAACCCACTGCGTCTCACAGCCTTTCACCAGATCCCACTGCATCTCACAGCCTTTCACCAGATCCCACTGCATCTCACAGCCTCTCACCAGATCCCGCCGCATCTCACTGCATTTCAACAGATCTCACCGCATCGCACTACACTCCACCAGATCCCACAGCATCCCACTGCCTTTCACCAGATCCCACTGCGTCTCACAGCCTTTCAGCAGATCCCACTGCATCTCACAGCCTTTCACCAGATCCCGCCGCATATCACTGCATTTCAACAGATCTCACCACATCGCACTACACTCCACCAGATCCCACAGCATCCCACTGCCTTTCACCAGATCCCACTGCATCACACGGCCTTTCACCAGATCCCACTGCATCTCACTGCCTTTCAGCAGATCCCGCCGCATATAACTACACTCCACCAGATCCCACAGCATTCCACTGCCTTTCACCAGATCCCACTGCATCTAACTGCCTTTCAGCAGATCCCGCCACATATAACTACACTCCACCAGATCCCACAGCATCCCACTGCCTTTCACCAGATCCCACCGCATCTCACTGCCTTTCACCAGATCCCGCCGCATATAACTACACTCCACCAGATCCCACAAGATCCCACTGCCTTTCACCAGATCCCACTGCATCTCACTGCCTTTCAGCAGATCCCGCCGCATATAACTACACTCCACCAGATCCCACTGCATCTCACTGCCTTTCAGCAGATCCCGCCGCATATAACTACACTCCACCAGATCCCACAGCATCCCACTGCCTTTCACCAGATCCCACTGCATCTCACTGCCTTTCACCAGATCCCGCCGCATATAACTACACTCCACCAGATCCCACTGCATCTCACTGCCTTTCACCAGATCCCACTGCACCACACTACACTCCACCAGATATTTTTACATCACAGCCAGTCATACCTGGTCACACCTGTCTTTGTCTCAGGACAAGTCTCCAGTTGTGTCTCTGAGTAACCTGATCGTCAGGGACATAGCCAATCAGGAGCGAGGGATGTACCTCATCAGTGACTCCGCCCCTCCAGAGATGTATGAGCTTCATGCTTCATCCAAAGATGACCGCCGCACCTGGATGGTCCGAATCCAGCAGGCAGCCCTCAGGTCAGGATGAGTACTGTGATACTTTGTAGTGTCTAGTATTCCATTGCACCTTTCCTCCCATGTCACCAGCTTGAACTGTGGTACTTGGTAGTGTCTAGTGCCCCATTGCAGCTTTTCTACTTCACGGTACTGGCTCGTACTGTGGTACTTTGTAGTGCCTAGTGCCCCATTGCAGCTTTTCTACTTCACCGTACCGGCTCGTACTGTGGTACTTTGTAGTGCCTAGTGCCCTATTGCAGTCCACGGCCAACGACATAAATATGACAAGAACACAAACGTCAATTCACCAAATATGTAGACGAGATGTGACACTTCCATGCGATCACGTAGAGACGGTACCATGTAGCAGCAACTGGGTATTTGATAGTACTCAGGGTGTATAGTACTCTATGTGTGCTGTTGTGTATAGTATTACTCCATGTGTGCCGTGTGTGTGGTGTTATGCTGTGCTTAGTGCAGTGTAGTACTCAGTATGTCACTGTGTACTGTGTCTCCAGCTGTCCATCCAGAGACGAGTTTCCTCTCATTGAAACAGAAGACAAAGCCTTACTGCGACGACTGCAAGGTACACACACACACACACACACACATGCATGCTGCTTCTTTCTGGAAACATTGAACAACCCCCTTCCCTTCCACCATTCAGCTGACATCCAGCAGAAGGACCGGGAAGTTCTGGAGCTGCTTCAGGAGAGAGTCACTCTCTTTTCGGACCTGATGGCTGCGACGAGTCGAGGAGGAGCAGAGGAGGAGGAAGGAGGAGGCGGTGTGGAGCTCAGCAGCTCCTCCAGGACCAACAGGAACCTCTTCAGAGCAGACACTCCTCACGCTCCTCGAGCTGAGCCGCTGCTCGCTGCTGCCATCAGTGAAGGTAACGCTGGAAATTAGCTGCCGTCGCCATCAGAAGGTACTTCAAACTGACCTCCATCTGTCTCTGTCATCAGTCGACAAACTGAGCCAGCTGCTGTCCACCACGAGTGTCCAGAAACCCTCCGTCACCAACGGCAACCAGGAGCTCAGCAGTGAGTCACTGTCAATCAAACCCTCATCAGCATGACTTCTTCAGGGCTTGACACTAACTTTTTTCACATGGAGCACACATGTTCCTCAGTTCAAAAAGTAAGGAGCACACAAAGAACTTTAGAGGTACAATGAAAATGGATTAAGGAATGTGTTTTCCATAATAAAATGGATACATAGAGATTTTTACAGGCAAGCATTTATTTTTATTTTTTTTCATATTTTATTTATTTTTGAAATTGTGACAATGTGTTGGAACCGTGGAAAGTAAAAAAAAAATCCACCCAAACATCTGCTCAGTAAACGTAGATACAAATGCAAAATGATATATTAAATTTGGCTATATTACATTTTATTTTCAAATGTCTCCTCATGGAGCCCGAGGTTTCTTGGCGGTGCAGCATCTCTGCAGAGTTCATGCCTCTGTGATTTGCTCCGCTTTAGCGCGGCATCTCGCTTGAGGTGGGAGTTGCCCGTAAGAAATGTCGAGTTTGCAGTACTTTTGCAGTACTTGCAATACATCAAATTGTCCTGGAAAATGAGCCAGGGAAATGTCTTCTGCCATTGAGGATTGAACTTATATTTCCTCCCGGCGGTGGAGGACGAACTGCTTTGGCTGCTGAAGGCTTCACTTACGGCTAAATTACAATTAGAATCAATGTGCGTGATTCCACACATGCGTCCGCCGTCCGGCTCCGAGCCGCGGCTCAGCTGGGGGACAGGTGGGGTTGCTCGTAACGTCGGACCTGGGGTGGCGGGGGTTGAACGAACCCTCCGAACCCCCTTGGCTACGGGCCAGCATCCTATTCGGCGTCAACATTTTCTGGCAGAACTTCCGAAATTTTTGGTCGTATTTGGCTGATTTATTTTTGTGCGCACATCTGCCCCCAAATACATTTTACAATTCACACACATCTATTTTTGGTCGCAAATGCGAGTGAAACGGCCGCCCTGTCGAGCCCTGTTTGAATCCTGTCTGTCTGCCTCTCTGTCTGTCTGTCTGCCTGCCTTTCTCTTTCTCTCTCTCTCTCAGATGGTGACACCGGTTCCTTGCACAGTCCATACGAGCTGAATGGTGTCTCTTCTAAGGTAAATGAGATCTACATTATGATGTGATTGGCTGACACTGAAAGTAATACAG
Organism: Mullus surmuletus; assembly: GCA_903171835.1. NCBI lineage: Eukaryota > Metazoa > Chordata > Actinopteri > Syngnathiformes > Mullidae > Mullus > Mullus surmuletus. Next base: position 34,374 of record CAESWR010001067.1, on the reverse strand, counting down.
GGCAACATTTTTATTGATAAATGGAGAGCGCCCCCTCCCAGCCCCCGACATGCCATCATGTCTCTCACGTCCCTCACGTCAGTAACATGCGTCACATCCATCATGTCCCCATGTCAGTTACGTCCCACACGTCCATCATGTGGCGCTGTTATACGACATACGTGATGTCACAAAAGACGACATCAGAGCTTGCATCACCACACGCACTGAGGCGACGAAAACGACAAGCACGACTGAAACAAAGATCAGAGATATGAGCCTGATGAGATGAGCATTTCTTGCATTGACTTCATCTTCAGTATGAACTTACCTTGACAAATGCAGATGATGATGTAATATTGGTGGTTGTCCGATGACAAACCAGTTCTGAGCGGATCTCCTCACCTGCACGCCCATCATGTGGACACAATCATCACGTCTGCCAACATCTGTAGAAAAAAGAACATCCAAAGTTTCAGCATCGTCTTTTCATTTTGCATCCCAGGACAGAAACGGAAACCAGCTGCAGGAACGAAGCCTGAAGGAGGTAAAGTTGACTTGCTGTTTTCTGAGATTCTCTCCAGTTTGAACAGGAAGTGACATTGTCCTCCCACAGGAAGTGTGTCAGCGCCTGGCCAGTCTGAGCACGCAGCTTCACGCCCTGCAGGTTTGTCTGCCACAGGAAGCGCTTCACCATATGGAGGGACATCCCTGCCTTCTGACACTTTAACTCCGCCCCTAGGCCGCTGTGATTCGTCAGGACTCCATCTTGGAGCTTCATGGCAAGATGGGTCCCACCTCCATCGCTGGCTCCGCCCCTCGTCTCGGGCGCTCTATGTCACGTGACGCAGGGCTTGACTGTGGTGGCGAAGTAGTGCTGCTGCGGCGACAGGTGGACGTTCTCCAGGAGGAACTGACCCAGCTGCGTCTGAAGGGGGAGGGGCCATCCAAAGAGGGGGTGGAGTCACGGGGCAGCAGACGGAGCAATGGAGAACTCAGAGAGGCCCATAAGAACGAACAGGTGAGGAATGATGATGATGATGAAGCAAAGACTCCGCTCACAGCTTAGTCGCTCGCCAGTTGGGCTGAACTGCCCGACTGAGGCTATCAAACACCACCTTGCTAAACACACTGTGTCTGTTACCATGCCAACAACAGACCAACATCTGTCATTTCAGTGTCAGCGTGTTGTGTTGTGACGATAGGAAATGATTTTTCTTTGTTGGGATGTTTTTTTTTTTACTGCTCATTCAACTTAACGATGCTCTCTTGAGCCTTAAAGGAACGACCTTCCGACATCAATGTCAGAATGTTCA
>CAESWR010001067.1:11994-23368 GCA_903171835.1 Mullus surmuletus | reverse complement strand
CCCCCCCCCCACACACACACACACACCGCTCTGGGTCAAAGGTCAGTCTGTCTGCAAACATGGCGGCGCTCTGGAGGAAAACTGTGAAGGCTTCAACTCTGAGGGTGAAAAACCTTTACTTTTTTCTATCAATCAAACCAATGCAGTGTAACCCGTCGGGTGTGACGTCAGAGATCAGCTGGAAAACGAACGAATCAAAAACTACACTTGATCATTAGTCAACGATCGATCGATGGTTTGCGCGGATTCCGACTCACATTTAACAGTGAAAACGTCACCTTCACCTGGTGACCTTTGGTGGCTGACCTCTGGTTGCTGACCTCTGGTTGGTGACGTGGCAGCCGCTGCTGAGTCCCAGTGACCCGTGACCTCGAACCCCGAACCCTCAGAACGGACTGACGTCGTCTGCGCGTTACTGTTACCATGACAACCACGTGGTGTTTGGCATCGTGGGTTTCAGAATGTTATGCATCATGTTTATCAGATGTTTATCAGTAACAAAGTCAGTTCGGTTCGGTTCGGTCCCTCTGGTTTCAGCACATGGACCTTTTCCATGGTGTTGTCGCAATGCATTGAATTGTGGGTAATTCCCTCAACCAAAGTTTGCAAGGGGACTTGAACTGCTCAAGTTGTCTGCAGGGCGCTCTGGCCAGGGACCCCCTCACACACACACCTCACACACACACACCTCCCCTCACCTCACACACACACACACACTTCGTGTTCTCAGTGTGTTCTTCATTGGTTCACGATTGGCTGACTGAGAAGTTGGAGAGGTTCCACGCGGCCTGCTCATGGGCCAGGGACATATTCAGGGTCAACTTGCCTCCCGCTGTGCCTGACATCCCCTCTGGAATAATGTCTGGATGTGTTGCAGTCATGGATCCACAGCTCGGCAGCTCTCCGTCAGCAGCCTCCTCTTCCTCAGTCGACCTTCTTCCCGGCGGCTGAAGCAGTGATGCTGCCGGAAGGAAGCTTCAACCAACGGGTGGCCTTCATCACCGGAGGAGGGACCGGACTGGGCCGCGCCATGACCACCACACTCTCGCATCTTGGAGCCCAGTGTGTCATCGCTAGCAGGTCAGAGGTCGTGCAGTCCAGAGTCTGTGCGGATCAGCATCTCCACTTCTCTCTCTCTCTCTCTCTCTCACTCTCACTCTCACTCTCCTCCTCCTCCTCCTCTTCTTCAGGAAACTGGATGTTCTGCAGCAGACAGCTGAAGAGATCAGCAGCCAGACCGGAAACAAGGTGAGGCAGCGCTGGTCGTAAAGGGTCTGAGGGCGTTTGAGACTCGTCTGACCTGGACTCCGTGTGTGTGTCTGTGTGTGTGTGTGTGTGTGTGTGTGTGTGTGTTGCAGGTTCACGCGGTCCAGTGTGACGTCAGAGACCCTCAGGCAGTCTCACGCTGTGTGGAGCAGATGGAGAGTCTGGCTGGTTTACCTGACGTAAGCTGCTCATCGGCCCACGTTCGTCTCAGCTTCAGCTCCTCAGCGCAGTCACTGAGGCTGAGCGTCTCGGCCCTCTGAAGGGGGCGACGCCCATCAGGACTAATGTGATGGAATCTCTGAATTAAGTGTTTCGACATTGAAGGGAACCCCGACGATAGTGACTTGTAGACCTCAATGAGCCACAATTGTTGTCTTACACTAAAATATGTTGTTACAAACACATAAATTATTGTCATTGCTTTAAAAATGTTCCATGTTTAGAACATTTTTTACCTACAGGAGCCGCCATTGTTATACATGTGCAGTGCATTCTGGGAGTGATGGCGTAAAAAGAGCAGTTTACGCCAGCGTAGAGTTAAGCTGCTCCATCCTGATTTTTAGTCTTGGATCAAAGAGCAGGAGTTCTCTCAAGTTCTTCTGCTCCTCCGCTAGCAATGGCGCTTCATTAGCGTGTTTCTTTGTTTCCACCAGGTGGCGTCCGTGGCAGCAACGCGCAGGTCACGGGTCAGTCCCGTTCACACTGGACGCGGCACTCTCGCCCACTTCCCACAGCCACGTCCTCTTCTGCTCATCTTCACGCTCGTTTTGATTATTTTCCGTGTTTTCCTCCCCGCTGATGCTCGGGTTCAAACACAAAAGGCTGAATAGATGTGATTTTTCTCGCTGTAGAGCCACAACTACGGTACCGGCAAAATGCTTAGAACTGAGCAGAGCAGTCATTTGACGTCACTACCCAGACTGCATTGCGACGTAAACAACAAAGGTGACCTACAAGTAAAATTAGATTTTCAAATGTTATGAAAAGGAATACATCTAGGATATTTTGGGACTCACATTAATATGACTGATACCGACATTGATCTTCTGAAGCCTACGTGGATTATAGTCGGGGTTCCCTCTAACAAGGTGTAACATCTCCTGCAGTGATCCTCACTTATCACTCATGTGCGCTTACAATTCTGGGTGAAATGAATCATCGCTTCTGTCTTCATATTGGCACAGGCAGTGCAGGTTTTACGGCGTCATCATTTTGTGTGTCCTGATTGGTCCAGGTGATCATCAACAATGCGGCAGGAAACTTTGTCTGCCCTTCAGAACGTCTGTCGCCCAACGGCTGGAAGAGCGTCACCGACATTGTCCTCAACGGCACGGCCTTCGTCACCCTGGAGCTGGGCAAGAGACTGATCCAGGCTCAAAGAGGTCAGAGGTCACACAGACACTGACGCAGTCACGTTGGAGCTCACTCGGTTAACCTGGTTTGTCCCTCAGGCGCCTCCTTCCTCGCCATCACCACCATCTATGCCGAGTCCGGATCTGGATTTGTGGTTCCGAGTGCGTCGGCGAAGGCCGGAGTGGAGGCACTTTACAAGTCAGTGTGACCTTCAGCCTTTGACCTTTTGTCTTCCTGGTTGCTACTAGTTTGACTTCCAGTAGAGCTGGATGGTTTCCATGGAAACAATGTTGCTGTATGTCTCAGGTCTCTGGCTGCAGAGTGGGGGCGCTATGGACACAGGTTCAACATTATTCAGCCTGGACCAATCAGGACAAAGGTACCCTCTCAAAGGTTTTTCTCTTACCATCACAATTTATTCGTATTCAATTATTCATTGATTTTAAGACCTGTGAGAACCTTTGCATAAAATGAGATTGTGCCTCAGCAACGATCTGTGCATTGTGTCATCTCTAGTATAACATAAACAAGGCATCTATCAGTTTCCGTGGCAACGAGCTCCTCATTGAGTGAGTGTAAAGGACAACCCATATTCGGCCATCTAGTCGTGCCCCTGGCGGCCAAGCTACGGCCCGAGCCGTGAAACCAGGCCCGAGCGCCTCTGCCCACTTATGGCCGGGGGAAAGAAGTCATCACACAAGATTTTTCTGAATGTTTGTGAGTGTGAGGAAGTGACAGCTCCTCCTATTCATTCCCCCTGCGTCCTTCTGCTCCACCAATGTCCCTTTCTGATTTTCCACCCACGCGCATACGTGAATGTCACTCAAAACGACGGGGAGGGGCCAGTTTCTTGAATTGGGACAGAGATTGCTAAGCACAGCTAACGTCAGTAACGATAGCATGTGGTTAGCAACAGCATCAGCTGATGATTGCTATCACTGTTAACAAGCCTAACTAACAAACATCTCAATAAGATAATATAATCATGGCTAAAAGTGAACCGTTGACATGATAAGCTAATGTTGCTGAAGACAGCTGAGGTTGTCAGTGACAGCTAGCCTCGCTAACGCGTAGCTCACTCAGAAGCAGAGCAGCGAGACGCTCGGACCGAAAGTCTTCCGCTCTTGACTTTTTTCTGAAACTAAACATGATATTTTTCCTTATCAAAGCGATTCAGACTTTTATTGTCATTATACGAGCATACAACAAAATTGAAGCAGCACGGAGTGGTGTTTTCCTATAATAAAGAGTGGAGTAAAAATAGAATATAATACAAAATAAAATAGACTATATAAAAAGTTAAATAGCAATTAATGTACAAAATGTGCAACAGTCCAGCGTCACAGTACAGCAGTGCAAACCCCAAGACAATTCAAGTAGCAGCAGTCTGGCAGTGGGGGGGGGGGTTAGTGTGTGTGTGTGTGATCGATCTGAATGGGGGTGAAATGCCCATGTGTCTGATCTGCTGTTGGTGTCTTTAGGGGGCGTTCAGCCGTCTGGACCCGACCGGCGCCTTTGAGAAAGCCATGTTGGGCCGAATCCCAGTGGGCCGGCTGGGGACTCCCTCAGAGATCGCAAACCTGGCAGCATACATGAGCAGCGACTTCGCCACCTGGATGTCTGGAGCTGTGAGTGTGCTGCCAGCTCGGCTGTCAGGTCAGAGGTCAGACCGGTGGGGTCAGAGGTCAATGAATGTGTTTGTGTTCAGGTGGTTCGTTTTGATGGAGGAGAGTATGTATCCATGGCGGGGGAGTTCAACGAGCTGCGGCGGGTGAGTGTCACGCTTCTCTCTTCATCTGCCACGGTGCAGAAGCAGTGGGAGGAGTCATGATGATGACTGGGCGTGGCTGGCGTGCTGGGTTGCAGCCCCACTCAACAACCCTCCCACTTCCTTCCTGAATGTTTATGAACATCCTCATAGACCGTTCATTCAGGTCGCCCCCTGCTGAACATGAGAGGGAATGCGCTGCGTTTGATTTTGAAATATGATTGGTTGATCAATTATCCATTAGGTGACTCCCGATCAGTGGACACTGATGGAACAGATGATCAGGAGCACCAAAGGATCCTAAAACAGCCGATCCACATTGTTGCCGTGGAGCCAGCTGGCCCCGCCCACCTGCCAATGGCATCAGGAGAAAATTAGATACCCCTGTTTTGAAAATTGCCATTGATTATCGATTGTTTGAATGCTTTCATTGATAAAATTACTTTAAAATATCACTCTGATGGATTTTGTCACGGTAACTAGATGATATAAACAGGAAGTGATGAGGTCAGCAAACACACAGATATGACAGACAGGTGAGACAGCCAGTCACAGCAGTGGATGCTGCAGACTGGACGCACCCATCAGAACCTCCAACAATCGCAACGAGCAGAATAATGAGAAGAAATGAATCCCCTCCTCAAATACAAAAATAGAGGAGAAAATTTAAAAATAAGCATCAAAGATGAGAATGAACAAAGTACGTTGATATTGTTTGAAAACACTCTTGCCATTCACTGGCAGTTTATTTGGTCATCCTGGTACTTCCAGGATACTCCACTTCACTCACTGCATATTTGGACGTACTACATCTTTCTGGCATACTAAATAGTCGGGTAGTGTGGATACTCTGATACTCGGTATCGGCCCCAGCCCATTGTGAACACATCGCATGTTCCCACAACGGTTTGCTGCTGACTCGCTCCAGCCTGAGACACGCCCACCCACCAGGAGATCGCCACGGCGATGATGCTGCAATTCAAATGTAGGCAAACATGTTCCACTTGTTATCACTCAGCTGATCATCTTCCGTATCACGAGACTCCTCTGAGATAATGAGTGACGTCACGTAGCGTGAATGACAGTGTAGGGTTGATGTCTAAAAGCGAGAGGAAGCGGCGTTCGTCTCAGCTGTAACCACGGCGACACAGTGTGTTAGCATGAACTCACTCGCATCACACACACTGACTGCAGTGTGGGGATCAATAACTGATAACCGCCTTCAGAGGTGATTGCTCAGCTGTTACATACAAATGTGTTGAGTTTTCAATCAACAACTTTTACACACAGTTACGCTCAGAAAAACCAGCAGATTTTGATCTCATTGGTCACAACAAGCCGGCACCTGCTTCTTAACGTGAATAATCCATCAGTTTGGATGTGTGGATGTTTAAATGGGGGGATTTGATGGGCGGGGTTGGACTCATCAATGAATAAAGTTTTCTTCTGCACCTCCAGTGTCCACTCTTTCATTTTAGTGAATGTGTTCTTTTGTTGCTGTGGTTCCTGACGGTGAGGAGCTTCCGCAGGAACCACAGCATGTGTCAGAGTTGGGTGATCACAGTTTGCCAATCATGGTTCATGGGTTTTGTCTAGTGCTGCTCACATTTCTGTTGCAGAAACACACACTGAACTGTCTTTTTTGGGTTTTGTTTGTGCATCATGATTTAAAGCTGTGAGTGTGTGTGTTTGCATATTGTGCTTTACACACACTGGCACGCACACACACACGTACACACAATCTGGCCAGCAGACATCTGATGTTTGGAACATGACACCCACATACATTTTGAGGAAAATGGCTTTTGTGTACAACTGCGCTGAAACAGACGGGAGTTGTCAGAGTTACAATGAGACACGAGTGCGAACCTGCCAGAGTTGAAACACAGCCCTCCTTTCAAAGGAGGTGAAGTCAGGAGGACACGGATAAAGCGTTTAGCTCCAAAAACCAACATGCGCTCAAAAGAGTAACCCATTAGCGTCACCAATTCTTGGCTGCAAAAAATTCCGACTTCGCAATCACCCGGCACTATTTTCCCTCCCTTCGTATCACTGCGCGCACCATCATCAGCTGAATGCGGAAGGACGGTCTCCTTCAGAGCATGTAGACACCGTGAAACAGCTGATGATGGTAAAGAGTGCCGGGTGGTTGCGAGGTCGGACTTATTTTTCTTTTTGACCACGCCCACCCAGAGCTCATCCTGGGAAGGCTGCGGTGGATCAGAGGGGAACAGACTGGAGGTTCAACTGTTCAAATGTTTCTGCTTTCCTGAACCCAAGTGCTCCTTGTGTTTGTTATCCAGGAGTCAGCAGACATACTGTTCTTATTTGATGGACATCAGTGGTGTAAAGCAAAGATATTCCATTGCAAATTGAGAGTGAGATCAGCATCTCAGCCAAAATCCTAACAGATACGAGTAGACGAGAACAAAGAAAGCAATCACACGTCCTGTGTAAGCCACACCCACTTCCCATCCAGTGGATGCAGGTAGTGACGACCCAGTATTGTCTGACAGCATTTGCAGCTCTGTCTTTCCGAAGAGACTTCCACGTATGCTGACCCGTAGGGAGGGAGGTGGGGGGGGGGTCGGACGATTCTAAGGGCCAATGACTGACAGTCGGCCCCCCAAAATACATAATAATGATATTCTTATTTGGAAAAATTATAATTAATATTTTATGGACAAACATGACCATTTGTCTTCATAAAATGGATATCAGAGACCCCCCCCCCGGCCTGAGTGCTGCGAGTCAGCTGTTGTTGAGCGGTGCGTGCCTCAGCAGCAGCTGCCTGTCAGTCAGTCCCTCCCTGCTCGAGCAGAGCAAGCCGCTGGGCAGCTGTGTGTTAAATTGATTGATTTTTTCTGGACAAAAAAACATTACAGAATAAAAAATCGTTCTGAAATAAAATTAAAGCCCATAGTCTGTAAACAACTAAGGGCGCTTTCCCAAGAAGGGAGAGGAAAAAAAACAAAAAAGTAAAGGACCTTCTTCAGGTCTGGCACTCTGTAAAACTGAGTTGGCTCGCTGTGAAATGGCCGGAGAGAATATGTGTCCTCTCATCAAGAGCCAAAGTGAGAGTGAGCTCTTGGAATGAGTCCTCCCTTTTATAAGGTCTGTTTCTGTCCGTAAGTTTTGTCCCTGATAAAATAACCCAGTGTTTTAGTTATGTTAAAGCTTTGTATTTTAACCCTAAAACACCCGACCAATAATGAAATCATTAACTCATCATTAACTATCTATTTAAAATAAAGGGTTAGGGTCCGGGTTAGGATTAGGATTAGGATTAGGTAAGGGTTAGGGTTAAGGTTAAGGTTAGGAGAGAAAACAAAAGGAGAAATGCAGCTGCCGAAGGCTGGCGCACTTTGGGCACAGTCCATCCACCGTCCCCCCCTACGTTAACCCCCCTAGGCCTCGTTGGGACCCCTCAGCTGCAATGTACTGAGTCTGTGTCCGGAGGGCCGGCCAGCCGTGGGCCCTGAAGTGCTGGACCAGCGGTAAGTGTGCGTCGTGGCCCTTCATGATGTTGTATCTGTGCTGCGTGAACCTGGTGAAGAAGGTGTTGCCTGTCCCCCCTACATACTGCATCCCACAGGTCTCACACCAAACAAGATATACCCAATTCGAGGAGTTGGGCGAGGCGTTCTTTTGGCTTTTAAAGACATCCTTATTAGATTTATTCTTGACCCAGGGCAAAGGTTGAAAAAATTGACCACGTTTGGGGTCTAAAAAGGGTTTCAATTTAGCTTTAACCTGATAATCCCGAAGATTTCTGTTTCTCCTGTAGGCAGCGATGATTTTATAATTTTATAAAAAGTTACTCCCCCAATATGTGGATTAAAATGTTTTTTGATCCTCCTAATTAGGTTGACGGTAGCCGGAGAGTAGTTGACCACCACCGGGAGGATGTCAGCCACGTCCACAGGCCTGGTCTGGATGAATGTTTTTAGGCTCTTCCTGAGGAAGGAGCGTCAGTACCCTCTGGTGGACAAAGCAGAGAACAGCAGTTTGATGGCTTCCCCGCTACAAATCCTCTCAAATCTAATTAATTGGGACTTAACAATGCCTCCAAATGTGTGTTTGGGTTGTAAACTAGATTTTTGTAGCAAAGTGTGTGTGTCTGTTTCTTTGAGAAACACTTTAATATCCAATTTATGTGTTTGTTCAAAATTAGAACCCTTCAATGTGGTGGCGTCGAGGATTGAGAGTGGATTTGAGAGTGATGGAGGGATTGTGGCCATTCAGAGTTTGGATAAAGGTGTCAAATTGCATCCTGGACGGAGGCCAGACACCCCCGATGTCGTCCAGCAACCTAAAGTAATACAGGGGCTTGAGGGGTCAGCTGTTCAGGACCGACTCTTCCCAGGCTGCCATGAAAATGTTGGCATAAGCCGTGGCGAATTTCCTTATCCGTTGGCCCCGTTACAGATGGTACCGCCCATTTTCACCCCAGTCAAAGGTAATCATGTTTGTCTTTTAAGAGTGGACAACAAAGGTTTAGCTATTGGTGTGATTCCAGTAGACTGGTGCGCTACAACAATTAATGTTACTGGCTGGAGGAATGCTACCTTACTTCGCTATGCACGTTGTGATGTTTATTGGTACTGTGGGAAAAATTTATTAGCGAAATACGCTCCCTCCAAATTGGACTGGAAGGTGCTCTATTTTATCACTAATAGCTCCAATTAAGATAATCAAGACTTCAGCTGTGGAGGTGGCCTCATGGCAATCCAAAGCTTATCTGGCCTCTCGCCCTCCCATCAGAGTTAAACGCGACTCTTTTGGTTTGTACCAAAATTCCCCCACCTAGATAGATGCAATTGGCGTTCTCAGAGGTGTACCTGATGAGTATAAGTTAGTTGATCAAGTAGCTGCAGGATTTGAATCTTGGCTGTTTTGGTGGGTAACTATAAATAAGAACGTGGATCGTATTAACGACATTCACTTTAATGTCCAACGGCTAAATAATATGACTAGGGATGCTATTACTGGACTCCACGAACAATTGGCTGCTACTTCTCTCATGGCCGACCAGAACAGAATGGCTCTTGACTTTGTTCTTGCAGAACAGGGTGGTGTGTGTGTTATGTTTGGTCAAGATTGCTGTGTGTTTATTCCTAACAACACAGCTCCAGACGGCTCTATAACCCGAGCTCTGTCTGGCCTCAGAACTATGGCAACACAATTAGTAGAGCATTCTGGGACGGGAAATGTTTTCACTAATTGGCTGGACAGACGTTTTGGTAAATGGAAACCTCTGTTCACGTCTGTGTTTCTTTCACTACTTGGGGCAGTGACTGTTTTGACCTTATGTGGTTGTTGCTGCATACCATGCATCAGGCACCTCTGTTTAAAATGTATTACGACGGCCGTTGATGACAAATTTTCTCCACCACCACCACCCCATTACCAATTACCACAGCTTGATGCGATTGCACTGATCTCCCTTGTACTGATCTCTGAGCCCGGAGTGTGTGAGATTGAAGATTTCGACGAAGAAGACCATTGTTGGTGTCCCTGAACACTTTCCATACGTATTTTGCTACAGTTAACACATACCCATATGTAGCACTACACACACGTAGGGGCGTGATACTCATAGTTTTCTCTTTTCTCTTCTATCCTTTTTATATTGTGTTCTTTTTATATTGTGTTTAGTTTTAAGACATATAATGTTTAAGTGGTTTAAGGGATTTAAGTGATTTTCATTGATTACATATATTAATTAATTCATCAGTAGTGTTGTGATTGAATAGTTTTTGATTAATTTTCATTGATAAAAATAGTTTAAATTACGTTAATTTGATCGATTTCAAGATTGATTATAAGTGTTGTTATTGATTAATGATTTATTTTGGATGATTATGGTCATTTTCATTGATTTTTCATTGATTTTCATTTATTATGTTTTGATTTTATTGTTGATTTTGTTTGATTTTATTGTATCGAGTTGTGCTTCCCCATAGGATAAAGGTCATAAGCTCACTCAAGAGTGGTACTACTTGAGCTACAAGGACATAAAAATAACTGGGGAAGACTGAAGGATTACTGCTTTAGCTAATTGTTCGCATCTGTGTTTCTTTCACTACTGAATCATTCTTCAGCAAAATTTTAAGTCAAACTTCAATCAGCAGGTTGGTTTTGTTTATTATTGTTTTCAAGTGTTTTCTTGTTTGTTTAATGAGTTTCGAGAAATTGAACACTCTTAGCATGAATGCACGCTATGTTTACCATTTTCCACTTGCTGCTGTGAATTGCAATGAAGACCTGCTTACACACAGTCGCTCACATACAGGGCAATGAAGAACCACGCTTACATTTCCACGCTCATGTGTTTTCATCAGTGAACTGATAAGAGAGATAGTGCCCTGTGACTTGGTGAAAACCAGCATGTTCTGATGGTCCAGTTCAAATCCGACGGACACACAAATTTCCCACCTTCAAGTGCGTCCCTCAAGTTTACAAAACTCAAGATACAAGTACAAATTACAATTACGAATTTTGACCCTGTTTTTATGGCATAATGAATAGCCAATCAGCACGTTGCTTGCTGACTTGCTCGTGTCACTTCCTATTTTATTTTGTAAAGCTGTATTCGTCCATGGTCTGCCCACCACTTCCTGTGAAGTTTCCCACCACTAATCAGCACACCTGAGTCCAGTTAAGCTCCCACTCTAGAGAAGCTGCTGTGCCACTGGGACTGCACAAAGCTCACAGAGGAGCAAAGAGCAGCAAACCTTCATGTCTTCTTCCCCGCTGCCTGGAGTTCTGCGTCCCTGGTAAGTGACTTCACTTGAAATTTTCATTCCTAATGTAACCCAGGTTACAAGACCTTAATCCAGTTACCAGTAATAATTATAGTCAGACAAACAAGTTAATAAGTAAATATTTTTGCATGACAGACCAATAGATAAATAAATAGAGGTTGACTTAAAACAATCTTAAAATGATTAAAATAGATAAATAAATAGGATTTCTGATTTAAAA
>CAESWR010001066.1:0-12215 GCA_903171835.1 Mullus surmuletus | reverse complement strand
TCACTCTTTCGAAAGCTTGGACATGAACAAAAGATGAGGAATGGGACCAGCGCTGTGTGCTTTATTTGATGTGTGTCAGTGAGCTTCAGTCTCGAGGGGGGGGAACTAATGGGGCAGGTCAGCGCCGGCTCCGGTCTCGACTCGGGCCTGTTGGACGCCGGCGGTTCCGTGACTCCAATGTGCCATTATTAGTTGGAAGGAAAGTATGAGAAGCGGAGAGAAATGCCAACACACAGGGCTGCCAGGGCGGCTTGACGGGGACGTCGGGGTCTGCTCCAGTCGCTTTCATCGCGCCCGACGAGCGGGAAACACTCAGCCAACTTTACAGCAGTTAGCAGAGTCCGTAATTAACATTTAAAGGTCTTTGCTATTTCAAGCCCGTGGCTCTGTTATGTGCAAGAAGGAGCCCTTGCATATCTTCTACAGCAAGTACAAAATGCAGCAGGCAAATTCAGTCCTGGCTGAGTTTTCTGACAGAAAACAGAATTCTGGGGGCAGCAAATCATGAGAAATATGAGAAATAATTATGGGTATTACTCGTACTGGTCTGTGTTGTCTTGTGTTAGTGTTGTAGTCAAGACCGCACTGACCTAGACAAAGACATTATCGAGACTAGAGAGCATCGAGACGAGACCAAAACATTTGGAGGTCGAGACGAGACTAAGACTGTCAAGGAAAAATCCCAACAAAACAGAAAAAATGACCAGTAATCAAGTTTGCTTTTACAACAGCAACATCTTTCACCAAGATATTTTCAATAATTTTCTTGAACAATTGTGTGCTTTACCAGCTATTTTGACTCATTTTCAAGCAATTAAGGCTGTTTTTTTGTTTATATCCTTTCTTCTTTTCTCTGTTATCATAGCGCTGGACTGGTTTCGACCGGTCTTGATCAAAAATCCCAAGACCGAGACACGGCCGAGTAAAAATGGCTTCGATTCAGAGACGGGACCAAGACCGAGCTCGAGCACTACAACACTATATGTTGCTTATTTAGGTGTTTTATTTTCTGCCAGACACAAAATGAGGGCAGAGCGGCGTGAACGCGGATCATCGTCTCATCTTTCAGTCTCACACCTCTTGGGTCTCACTTTCACGTGTCGCCTTTTTTTTCCGTTTTTTCTTGTCTCCCCTCATTTCCACCTTGCTCTCTTCCCTCTTCCTTAATGTTTGCCGGACCGTCCACATTATCATCATGCCCCCCCGCCCCCCCCCCCCGAAAAGTTCCTCCTTCCTCCCGCCCCCTTCCTCCCGCTCCCCCAAATCCCTGCTCGTTCATTAGCATAAACAACACGAGGCTCCGACGCACAGCCTGCAGCTTTTGGAAGCACCCTCTCGTCGAAGCCAGCCCTCCCCGCAGAACCCCCAGGAAATAAGAAAAAAAAAAAGTAATTTATCTTTAAAAACATTTTGGTTGCCGCCGCCCCCCAACATCCCCCCCCCCCCACCCCCCTTCCCTGCTGTGTGTGTGTTTTATGATGGCGCTTTTGTTTCCAGCTCCCCTCTCTTTCTGGAGCGGATCGGCTGGCATCTCACCTCATTTCACCCGCCGCCTGCAGTCACATGGTGGCAGAAAAGGAGACAGAGAAGGGGGAGGGAACCCCCCACCCCAAAAAAAGAGGCGAAGTGGGACAATTTTAATTATCCCCACTTTCTAATTACTTCATTCTCCACAGTGTTTCACATCATTTAGTGGAGATAAATGAGTGTCTGGCTCGCCGGAGGAAACGGGGAGGTTCATTTTTTTAGACAAAGCGCGGCGACACCTCCTTGCTGTGATGAACCAACCGGAGAATAAGGCGGCGATTGCTCGGGATAAGGGCAATAATAGATATGAGCGTGATTGCGACTGTTCTCCAAGGTGTAGTCCTCATCTCTGACAGGGGCTGATTATAATTTACAGCTCTATCAGTTTGGCTGAGGGGCATTCCAAATGAATTATGCAGTGTTTGAGGTGCGAGGCGGCGGTTTCCATTAAGGCTTGTTTTGATTGACTCGTGATGGCGTAATTCTGGATTAAAAATGACTTCTTGACTGCGGCGCGATTACCTAAAATCTGCGATATCAATTCTGAATCCTCTTTAATCTCCTTTTATTTTAACACTTCAATGACGCCGTTTTTTTTTTATTGTATTTTTTTCCTTTTCACTCAAATTGAAATTATTTATTGTAATTTGATCAACTCACCACTGGAGGGAGCACTCTGCTGATTGATGCATCCTGCTGCACAACAGATTACCGATGCTGAGTTTGAGGCCGAATCTCGGGTTCGAGAGCGATTCCCAGGAGTTATGGGATTGTTTGTGATTATGAAGTGTGTGTTTAATTCATATTGTACAAAACAGAATTCTCAGTGAGGATTGACAAAAGGGAGGGGAAAAAAAAGAGCCCACGTTTGACAATCTTTTCATATCTCCTGAGGTTTTTTTTGGAATCTCGCTCTGTAGTGCTTCAAATTCCAAATGTTCATGCACAGATTTGTTGAACCCTTGTGTCATAACATAATCATCCTTTCACTTCAGATTAAATGATTAAAGTCCCGCGCTTTCTCCCTCTCCCTCTCCCCTTCGTGGCGTATATCCCGCCATTCCTCGCGAGGGATTTGTGGATTTGCATGTTTCACTGATCTCAGATGAAACTGAACTGTAAGACATCCACTCCCCTCCGCAACCCCCCCCCTACATCCCCCACCCTCCCCCCTCCCCCTTCCCCCTGCCTCCCCTTCCTCATCTTAGAGCCTGCTGACATTGACAAGTACATGCCTGTTCTTCCTCGGGTTAAAAAAAAAGTGTCTGCTGAAGCACGATAATGAGAGAAGCAAGCGAAATTTTGCACATTTGTCTATTTACCTGCGCTCCGATATGCTGGATGTGTGTAAGTGTGTGTGTGTGTGTGTGTGTGTGTGTGTAGATGGGTGTGATGCACATCCATGTGCCAACTATGTGGATATGTGTAATCTCTGTTTATCCTGGCGCTTTGCTGTACGTGGCTTCAGCTGGCGGCTGCGGGAGCAGGTTTGTGCTTGCCTCCCTGCTCCTCCCTCTCCTTCCCTCCCTCCCTGTGTGTGTGTGAGTGTGTGTTCTGAAGGGAGGGTACATGCTGAAAGGTGGGTGAAAAATGTGTTTTGCTTGTAATGAAACAACTTAAAAAAAAGAAATATTGCAGCCAGGCCTTATTGTTTTGTTGGATGCCCAATTTGTGTGTGAAAAAAGATGTAGATCCAAACACTCTCTGATGGGTTAAAGGTTAAAGATGTCAGCTGCTATCTGCCTCTCTCTTACCATCATGCTTAATTTAGGCATCACATTTTTTTCCAGCTCCGTTTTCCGTATCTGCATATTCGTCGGAATGAAGGACGGGGTCTTCTTCCCGGCTTGCGTAACTCTTGTTTCTCAGGAATGACAGGCGTGCGTCAGGTGTGGAATTACAGGCTCTGCTGGATCAGAGAGTGGGTTTCTGACCGTAACGATAAAACAGTTTTAGTTGTCGAGGAATATCGGTGTCCACTTTGTGTGTGTTCTCTTGGCTTCAGACGCTTTCGGAGAAGATAAAATGACCCCCTGGCGGTGCGGGGGTCGCTGCTCCTCTGGACTGTGGTGACATAAGCGTCTCTGAGCTGCGATGAGTGGAGGAGAAACAGAGGGAGGGAGAGAGATGCCAGATGCCTGTTGTCTCTTCCTGTGTTTTGCTTTCACCACCCACTGCTTCCTCCCCCCCCCGCACCCCCCCCTCCCTGCTTCCTCCTTTCTCCTCCCCTCTCCTCTCCCATCTCTCATGAGGATATGATGTTTGATCTCGTTACTTAATGTCGGCATTCCTGCGCCGCCGCTTGCCGTCGCCGCTGCTGTCAAACACCTGGAGGGAAGAGTGAGACGGGCAAACAACGGAGGAACGGGGAGATGACGGGGAGATGACGGGGCAGCGTGCTGAGGCAGCTGGGACGGGTGGGTGGGGGGTGTGGGTGGGGGGGGAGTGATTGAGTAGATGCTGTGGGATAAAGGTGGAATGACTGCGCCGTTTGCCGTCTGACCTATTTGCGTTGCGCTCACAGTTGGTGCTTTTGCAGAGCGGTTTGTGCCACCGGTTGTTTACATTTAGAATTTAGACCTGAAAGAATGAAAGGACTTGCGGAGCGACGTGGAGGGATGGGATAGCAGCTTCCTGGACCCGCAACACTCTCAACTTCTTGCTCAACTCTGCCTGACCCGCCAGCATGTCGGCCTTTAGGAGGAGTAAAAGCTCCAAACGCTCGACCGAATCCATCTATGACATGTTGCAGCTGGTGAGCCACTGTGTGTGTGTGTGTGTGCTTGTGTGTGTATATGTGTGTGCTGATCAATCAGAAGGCGTGATTCTGCTCGGCTTGGGGATAAATCTGCAGTTGGGCTGTCGTAATATACCGGTATTGATGATATCGTGGTACTAAACAAACAATTTCAATATCATGATAAAAATGCGCATATAATATCGTTTAATGATCCAGTGCCACTTGAAAACCGTGTGTTTTACATCTGCGCATGTTTTCTTCCACTCTGCTTAGCCTCCTGTAGCACTGTTTTCATATTGTCTGACACCACCTTAGACAGGTAGTTTGATTGTAATTATTCTGCCAAAAGAGAAAAAATCATAGTCAAAGATGAGTTTCATTGATTATAACACTATTATTATCCTAATAGCGTTATTGTGACATTTTTTGCCCACACTAAACAGCCCTAATCTGAAACTCAAGTTGCATTTAAAGACCTCAAACCTGAGCTTTTCGTGTGCAGGGGGACGCGAGATGTTGTTATGAGGTAGCTTATAGGTTGAGAAATCAGATTTATAGAACATTGTCCATGATTGCCTTCATCATTACTGTTGCTAATGGCCGCCCCTCTTTGTTAATTAGTCTTGTTTAAGCATCATGGAGTGATCGTTTCTCCCCTTACGCCTTGGCACTGCCTTACTCGCCACCTCCTGCCATCATCCGTCTCTGTCGCAGCTCCATCTGTCACTTGGCCGCCGCCGACTCCTCTGGCTGTCAAGGGCAAGACCTTGTTTATAAGTGGCGAGAACGTCAATGTCGTTGCTCTGTTGTCACTAAACACAAAGCCCCGCAGTGCGTGTGTTTTCATCATTCCTGCTCCACATGCACCATGGATTTATTTGCATTTTCCCTTGTATTTAAATTTGCGTGTTGATGTTTTCATATCGACCACAAAGTTAAAATGTGTGCGAGTCGTGACATTGAAAAGAGCCGCTCTTCGGCTCCATCAGAGCTGTGCAATTCTTGTCATGCTGATTTATATTGACTTATTTGCATCCGAACTTCTTGCAACATCTCCAGCGTTGCGGTTTATTCCGAGTGGCTGATGGAGCTTATCTTAAATCAGTAAAAGGAATATCGTTAACCGACATGTCCGTCAAGTTATGCGTAAGTGTGTGTCACGCATGTCCTGCACGCATTACCAGCAGTGTTGGAAGAACAGGTTTTGGATACCACAATGGAAAATTGGGTTTGTCACTGATGCGGCACAAGAGACAAGCCGTGGAATCAGCAAAGACAAGCGTGTCCCCGGCTGACCATCTGTCTCCGAATCAGGCAGGAGTGTGTTGGAGTAGACTGTCAATTTGACAAACACACACACACACATTAGCAACACAGATTTGGGGCGTGTTTGTGTGAATACTAACAATGCAGGATTGAATTAGCCTAAACGGATGAAAATTGGTTATTTCCTGCGATTTTTGAATCACTTTCCAGATTTCACTTCCTGGCCCAAGATGTGTATTGCTGTACTGTAGTTGAGATTCCCACAAAAGCAGAAAACCCCCCCCCCACCCTCTAATCACATGTCTGCGTCACTTTAAAGGTTAATTTCATGAACTTTTAGGCTCATGATTGTAATGAGTTTAGTCAAGACCAGAATTAGAGGTGTTTGGTCTTGTAATGAGATTTAAGAGTATGAAATGCTTCC
Source organism: Mullus surmuletus (assembly GCA_903171835.1). Classification (NCBI taxonomy): domain Eukaryota; kingdom Metazoa; phylum Chordata; class Actinopteri; order Syngnathiformes; family Mullidae; genus Mullus; species Mullus surmuletus. The sequence goes on along the minus strand of CAESWR010001066.1, from coordinate 6,258 downwards.
AATTAATTTTGAGTGTGTGTGTGTTTGGGCGGGGGGGGGGGGGGGGAGCTGAGCACAGTATTTCCCACAGTTTTTCGCTCTAATTATCTTTTTAAATATACTTTTTCTTGGCTGAGTGATGTGAGCGTGAGTCCAATAACTTTGCCTTCAAAATTTGCCAATCGATGCAGTTATTTTTGAGCATCACTGGCAGATTAGTTTAATAGATTAAAGTGTTGTTGAACTCTGAGAAAACTGCACTCTTAAAGTTGCATCGTTTTCTTTCGATTTGCCGTTTTCACCTTCACTGCTGTATGATTGCAAAGCAATCGGTCCGACGTGTGCAGAACCTCTTGACCCTAACCATTATCCTTGTGTGGGATCCAGTGTGTAATTTTCCTGTTGTGCAAATATGCAAAGTTTAGATGCAGTTTAGCCTTTTTCCAGAACTTTATGGCACCTCTCTTTTGACAGGCTGAGGTTCTCACGACACTCACAACCCCTGGCTGGTTAGAATCTGTGTCATAGGCAGGAAGTAATGGAGAATGTGAGTCTAGTCCTCATGGAAACCAGTCACATCCATCTAATCATGTGACCGGTTTGCTTTGGCAGGTCTGTTCATGCTCGGTATTTTTGATATCGTGGCCGTAGGTGGTTGTTTTGGCACGCTTTTGTTGTACTTTCATACTTAAGGGATTCACTGTGAGAACATTTTGGCTCCCTTTTTTTTTTTCTTCTTCTTCTTTTTTTTTTCTTTTAAATGTCAGTATCGTTGAAGAAGATGCATTTTTAGCAAGCCGCACCTTGAAATGACCTTTTTGAGACACCCTTGGAGCTGAAAATCCTGCGTTTGTTGTCTCCCTCTGCGCAGAGCACGGAGCAGGTCACCGCTTTCTGCCGCAGCCTCCATGACATGAATCCCCTGGAGTGCCCCATGTCGTCCTCCTCATCCTCCTCTTCGTCGTCCCTCTCCCCGAGCCCGGTGTCAGCCTTGCCGCCCGCGGCGGGTGCTGCCACGCAGAGACAGCTCTCCCACGCAGACAAACTGCGCAAGGTCATCAATGAACTGGTGGAGACGGAGAAGACCTACGTCAAAGTGAGTGCCATTTCTCTGAGGCAGAGTCGCGTGTGCGTATTTGTTTAAGCCAATCTCACTCTTGACACACACACACTCACGACTGTCATTTCTGTTCTTTAAAGCCAGACTCGGTTACTGTTTTTAGGATTAATATATAGAAGAGCAATGCAGTTTTTCAGCTGCTTTTCTGCCATTGTTTCTTCGTTGAGGATTTGGTTTGAAATCCTCAGTAATGACTCCACATTAAGAAGCCTTCCCACCTACGCATGCCCTGATTCCTCCGCGAGTGCTGATCACAGGCTCATCTCGTTTATATTCCGTGACATTTCAGGACCTGCGCTGCCTGATCGAGTGCTACCTGACGCCCCTGCAGAAAGAGAGCTTTCTCACCCAGGATGAGGTAATTTCTCCACACAACTCGGGAATACACACTGTGAATTATTTGCCTTGACATATGTGATTTTTAAAACACAGATTGGGCTCATGGGAGGAAAGGGAAGATGACGGCGGTGTCAGAATAGTCAGTCCGTGTGTTTTTTTTGTTTTGCAGCTGGATGTTTTGTTCGGAAACCTCGGGGAAATGGTGGAGTTCCAGGTGGAGTTTCTGCGCACGCTTGAGGATGGAATCAGGCTGGTGCCAGATCTGGACAGGCTGGAGAGGGTGGAGCAGTTTAAGGTGGTGTACAAAATTTAGACTTATTTCAGTTACGCAGACGCCAATATTGCATCGTAGTAGGAAAAGGAGGAGATGATTGATTTCTATTTAAATTTCTCTAACTGCAAATTAAGTACTCATACTGAGATGCTTACTTAAAGGGTAAAGCTTGTGTGGGTAAAACGCTTCCTCTTTGCACATTATTCTCACTTCCACTTGCACACTCAAGCTGAGAAATTGTCTGCTAATGTCTCCACAGAAAGTGCTCTTCTCCCTGGGTGGATCATTCCTGTATTACGCCGATCGCTTCAAGATCTACAGCGCCTTCTGTGCCAGCCACACCAAGGTCCCAAAGGTCCTGGCCAAAGGTAAACGTGCAAAAACAAAGCCAGCCAGACAGACGCTTGAAATCGCCAGTTAAGTGTAGGAAACAAAACGACTGGCGCCTTTTGTGGTGGACGTAGATTAGTGAGGGAAGTTAAGTCAGAAAAACATTCCCTTACCGCATGTTTTTTGGGTCCTCCAGCGAAAACGGATCCGGATTTCAAAGCTTTCCTGGCTGAGAGGAACCCCAGGCAGCAACATTCGTCCACTCTGGAGTCTTACCTGATCAAACCCATCCAGAGGGTCCTCAAGTACCCGCTGCTACTGAGGGAGCTCTACTCTCTTACCGACCCTGACAGCGAGGAACACTACCACCTGGACGGTACGCCATTTTTTCTGCAACTATTACTAATCTGTGGCAAAATTCAAAATCCTTATCCGTCGGGCTGGGTATCCGCATTGAGCACCAAAACGAACCTGCAATCGTGTGTTTTTGTACCCAGATTTCATCCAATCTCCGCAAGCGTAATTGGAGCACTTTCAAAATGCATTTGTGTCAAAATCTTTTGAATAGGGAGAAGTGGTGATATTTGCACATTTGATTGCTTTCTATTTGCATGATTAATGTTGAATGAAGTAACAAAAAGCATCAAATGAAGTACTCGCTTGGTATCGGTATCGCTTTGACCGCACTGCACTGGTACCAGTACTGGTCCAGCCCTTGTCATCGGTGCTCCAGACCTAAGAGTCCCATGTGTGTGTTTGTCCTGTTCAGTCGCTATGAAGGCCATGAACAAAGTCGCAAGTCACATCAACGAGATGCAGAAGCTCCACGAGGAATACGGCGCCGTTTTCGACCAGCTCATCAGCGAGCAGACTGCAGATAAAAAAGAGGTGAGNTGAACTTCCCTTAAAACACAGAAAACATCTCTGCTTGCAACCAAAACACGAGTAAATCCTCATCACCGCCATGCCGGCTCTCACCGATATGGTACAGCCCGATCCAGTCAGTAGCGTCCACTTCCTCTTTGATATCCCAGGATATGACGAGGTTCTGGCCCCGGTTGAGGGTGAACTCCAGAGTGGACGCCGTCAGCGAGGACCGGCTCTGGGACGTCACCAGGTCCGTGTCGCTGTTGGCCCGGGGGAGCCCGATGGGCACGCTGACCACGGAGACGCTGTCAACGGAGGCCCCGCCCCTCTCCGCCAGGGTCCGAAGGTTCTCCGGGCTGAGGGTGTGCCGGAGGTGCGGGCTGCGCCTGCGAGGGGCCGAAAGGTGTTCACGGCCCCCCACAGCGAGGTTGGGTGCATTGTGGGAACGTGTCCTGGCTGGTAGGACCGCTGTTGCAAGGGAAGGACGCATTTTCGTCCAGCAGCTGTTGATAAGAGGGCCCAAAAAGACGTAGGACTCTAGTATCTGAGCTCCTTGGTGAAGTGGACGCCCATGTTTGTTCTTTGTATTCTCCTGTTGGACATTAAGAGTTTCGAAATTGTTCTCTTGTTGGGAAATGTAGCGTCTTACAAGTGAAGTGTTGTGTCCTTCCCCATTGAGGTCCACACTGTTAGGGTATTCTGTCCCCCCATCATAAAATGGCCTCTGGCTCGAAGATGTCCAGCAAAAGACTTATCCAAAGTCAATGAGGACCTGGGGGTGGGCAATAAGGAGAGAGAGCAGATAGAAGTTAGTACAAATTGCCAACAAAAGCTGCGATCGCACAGTGAGTCGCCATCAAAGGACGACTGAACGAGCATTAGCCACCGGGGGCCGCACTCGCTGTCAGAGGACCCGTCACCAAAACAAATACCCCTTTACAACCACTTTGCTCCTCTGAAAATGCCTCCATCGGATGTGAGGTGTGTTTCCGCTGTGAACAGCTCCTTTTATTCCATTATTTCGAGCCCTTTTTATACATTTTGATGTTGACTAGAATCGGAAAGGCTGTGAGTAAAGACGATCCATTCCTTTGAATGATTAATGACACACTTAATGAGAGTTTCTGTTATTCTTGGTGGTAAAAACAGACCTGCCCCCTGTGGAGAAGATAAACTGGAATGATTTAATTTGAGATCCATTATCTCTACCGGGCCATTGGAATAGAGGAATCTTTGAATCACTGTGATAATCCTCACACACATACACACACCCAGTGAGGTGTCTCATTTCAGAGGACACCGGTTTGACTCACTTCTTCTTTAATTTCCTGTGGTCGGATCCTCACTATCACCATCACAGGTTTAATTCTAGGTGACAATTTGAGTGCAGATTTGGAGCCAGGCTATGCTGAGGTGCTGATGCGCAATTCCAGTAATTACGACACCTCATTACACATGACTTTTTTTCAGGTTCTCAAACTTTTGTCACCATGTACCACCTTCAAAATATTTGGTTCTCCAAATAGTGCCAGTATGAACAATATCAAAATACATCGGTAAGATACAAGATACATTTGTGCACACGTACACAGGTACATACACACAGTGCACACATCCTTTGCTTTAAATACAGGGAAATCTATCTTATAGTTAATATATAGGCTATTTTCATTCATGTTAGTATTTTGACAGTGTGTGTTTGGGTCCGTGCTGACATGGCGCTTTGGTTTGTTTAGGCAGGCGAGAGAAATCACCTTGATTGCCGCAGCCATGATGCTCTCTCTATGCTGGTGTGTGTGTGTTGTGGTTGGAGTGAACTTTACGTGTGTATTTGTGTAGGTGTTTTTTGCAAACCCGTGCAACGGTCTGAGGAGTAGTAGTGTTTGAGGAGTATTTCCGACGATGCAATTACACTTGGAAAGTATAGGAGCACTGGCGAGACGAAAATGTTAAATATTGCCCTGCATTACTTTCATGTGTAAAAAAACAAAACTGAGACCCCCCCCCGTGTACCACTAACAGAGGCTCAAGAATGACCAGTGGTGCTCCTCCCACAGTTTGAGAGCCACTGGTATCATGCGTTTTGGAAGGTAGCTGTTAGTTAGATGAGTATGTCATTTACAGATCTGTGTTTGTTCTTTATTTTATGTGTGGACTGATGAGATTCGCGGCTGATTTACAGCAGCTACTGGGGATCCCATTAAACACAATGTAATATCTGAGCTACATTATTCTGTCCGGATGTTCATTCACTATGAGTACAGATATCGCAGTGTTACCAAATGCATCCAAATAAACAGATCAGTCCGCTGAAGTTCTCACTGCAGCAGCAGACGAGCCATCAACTGTAACTGACACCTGCTAACTGTCCGAGCTGTAAACCAGTCCATGTCCATCTCTGAACATTAAAGTTACAGTTAACATTAAAAATAAACAATGAATTACACTTTCCAGGGGGATTCACTTCATGTCATCAAAAAGAACACGGGTCCCAACGACACGACTGAATCCTCGCAACATGACAAATTACTGAGACAGGCACACACATGCACACACACTCACGCACACTGACACGCACTATGACTTTCTCTGCTGGCTGTCAGCGCAGGCAGCTGTGTGTGCCTCCCAGGAAGCTCCTCATTGAGAAAATGTCAGTTTGGTGACTGTCTGGAGAGCGCTCTCCGTGCCTCAACCAGAGCCATTTTGTTTTTAAAGGAGGAATGGCCTCAGCGTGTCGCCGAGGGGAGCTGGTTTTCATGGTCTCAGAGGCAGAGGGCTTCTCTTGTTAGGAGGGGGTGGGGAGTGGGGGGAGTTAGCAAGCGCCTGGTGTATCTAAAACAGCTGATTTGTGATATAAGAGTGACCAAAAAGCGGTTTATTTAGTGATGAAACCGTCTCCCTCTCTGAATGTGAGCCATTTGTGTCACCGCGTTCATTTGCACTGCAAAGATCGAAGCAGGCAACCCCCTCAAACGCCCCTGTGTCTCCCCAACACCTCGCTCTGTCGCTCAGGGTATAAAGAAAATAATTAACTGATGCTGCCGTAAATGCGCCACTGCAAGAACCCACAGCTGAGCGATATCTCTCTGTTTCCAATCTTCTTCCACTGGTTGCAGTGATTTTTTCCATGCACGGGTCTAATAGGTAACCGGCACGTGAATATGATATAGGAGGCTGTTCAACACGTATATGACTGTAAGAAAATGTCACTAATATATCACGCTGCTGCCGAGCCCCGGGATCAATTCACTTTGCATTTTGAAGCGAACAGACGTGATGAACTGGCCTCGGCGTCGGCGTGCGCAGATTGGCCGTGTTTTCCGGATAACTGAAGTAAGATCTGCTGCGT